>JAPKLW010007802.1:0-14373 GCA_026898455.1 Plectranthus barbatus | reverse complement strand
CCAGGCCGAAAGCTCACTGCCCACTTAACTGGAAAGGCGATTCCTTGTAATCTGTATACTTTTCTAGTGAAATTCTTAGCGTTTCGGCTAAGGAGTGGACGTAGATCTATTTGATCGAACCACTATAAATCTTGTGTGTGTTTACTGTTTTATTAATTTACTGCTCAAAGATCTACTTGAAACCTAGCAACGGAGTTGCTAGAGTATATCTAAACACAAACTTAAGTCATAACTTGAGCTAACGGATTTTTGGAAAAATAACATTAAGTGCAAGAGATGTAAAACATATTCCGTTGCATTTCGTGTTAACTTATCAACACGACGACTCTGACATTTTGGGACCAACACTGGCTACATTCTTGGTATTAAGGTCTCACGAGATCGAAAGAGAAGAATGTTGAGCTTATCCCAGGCATCCTATGTGGATACTGTGATAGCCCGGTTCAGCATGCAACTCGCCAAGAAAAGCTTGCTGCCTTTCCGACATGGCGTTCGTCTTTCTAGTGGGCAGTGTCCTCTGACACAGCGGGAGAAAGACGAGATGAGTCTTGTACCATATGCTTCGACAGTGGGAAGTCTCATGTATGCGATGCTGTGTACCAGGCCAGATATCTGTTATGCCGGTCGCATGGTAGCAAGATATCAGTCTAACCCTGGACAGGCGCACTGGACTGCTGTAAAGCATATCCTCAAGTATTTGAAGAGAACTAGGAATTTCTGCCTTGTTTATCAAAGTGAGGATCTGTGCCCTGTGGGTTATACAGACTCGGATTTCCAAGGATACCAGGATGAGAAGAAATCGACCTCAGGTTATGTGTTTACCCTGGGAGGTGGAGCTGTATCTTGGAGGAGCTCAAAGCAGAAATGCATTGCTGACTCCACCATGGAGGCAGAATATGTCGCCGCTTCCGACGCCTCGAAAGAGGGGTTGTGGCTCCGGAACTACCTTTTAAAGTTGGGCGTGATCCCGAGTTTGCCAAGGAGCATCACAATTTATTGTGATAACTCTGGTGCGGTGGCAAACTTAAAGGAACCGCGGTCTCACAGGGCAAGCAAACACATAGAGAGAAAGTACCATATCATACGAGAAATCGTATCGAGGGGCGATGTGCTGATTAAGAAGATTGACACTGCTGACAATCTTGCTGATCCATTTACAAAGAGCTTGCCGCAGAAAGTTTACGAAAGACATATTCGTGAGCTGGGTCTGAGGTGGATGCCGACCACTGACAGTGGTTAAAGAGACAGCAGACTAGATAGACGGACTGTATACACTGTAATAGCTTAGTTATGCTTTGAGTATAAGTGGGAGATTGATGGATTTTGTATACTGAAAGCATTTATTATAATGAGTATACAACGGTTTATTTCTCCTATCTGTTAACAATCGTACATGTATGAACAATGGTATCCTCTTGTCTCACCGATAGGGACAATCATACGGCGTGTTGTAGATCGCAGAAGACAGTATGATCACTTGACCTAGTGAGACATAAACATGATCACAGCCGAGACAGCGTATGAGGGTACGTCTGTCCGGATGACTGCGGCATTATCGGAATAAGTAGTCCGTCTCGGTTACTTGACATGCTGATACGCAGAGGTGGCGTATTGATGGACCGCAGTGAGATGTATTCGGCTGTCTGACATCAGTGAATAATAAGATCTCATTATATTGTTTGAATCCAAACCCTAACGAAGGTTCAGGGGTTTGCACGGATTGACTGTTGCTTTGACTTGCCATGGTGGAGAGCCTAAGTAACTTGCTCGTATATCCGCATCTTGGGTAACAGCGGTTCATGTAGTACCGTCTGAGACTGGGTTTAGGTATCCATATCCGAGTAATAGGATGGGGACATTCCCTGAGGAGCTCAATAACATTCATCGTGCCAAAGTCCTGCAGGCTGATTAAGTTCAGGCACGAGTGATAAGGTTTGAGTGGTACTGCTCAGGAATTATAAGATATTAATTAATTGTAGTTAGAGCTTGTCAGAGGCTCCGATTAATTAATGGATGTCCGGTAACCTTAAATATGGGGATTCTCAATTAATGCAACCCGTTCTCATAACGTGGTAATAAAGGGGTAGGTCAGTATTAATTCTGTGGTGAAAAAGAATTAATATTAATTAATTAATTGTGTCCTGGGTTGTGGACATGGGATTTAATTAATTTATAGGCCCACTTTATTATTTGCATTAGGTCCCAGGACTGGCCCAATTAAATATGCTGAATTGAGCCCAAAATGGCCCATTAGGGTTTCAACCCTAGGTCTATAAATAGACAGCTCTCTCTCATAAGTTGTAACACAGTTGAAAAACCCTAAACCTAGAGAGAGAGGGAGGCGCCGATTTTTGGAGAAGAAAAGGAGGAGAATTTCGATTCTGGTCCTGCTCAGAATACAGATCTACGGAGTCCTCACCAGTAGTATATCTGAACAGCATTGGGACACAGCCCTGAAGATCTGATCTGGAGAACATATTTCTCTTCTCTTCTCTCTTTTATTTTCAAATTTAATCAAGAAATTAGGGTTCTAATTTCTGTTTCCGCAGATTAAATCGAATTGCGTGGTTGAATTAAAGTGGAAGTTCAAACGCAAAAGATCGGATCAGAGACTACGGAGTTACGGTAATTCATTAATCCACAATCTTTGTATTAAATTCATAGGAGCATGCTAGGGTTTTGAGAATTTGAATTATGGGCAATATCTATAGATCGATCCGGTTCAGTTTGGTTTTGGTGATTCGGTTCACGGGAAAACCCTACACTTCTTCCACATGTTGTACTTCTCAGCTGAGTACTATGGAAGCTTTGTAATATTCATCATCTTGATACCTAAGCTAAATCACAGAAACAAGTGCAAGGAAATATGGATCCAGTCCTTAGCAACTCAACAACGACCAGCCTGTAAGGACTGACCGACGCTGATACCACTTGTTAGTCCCGAGATCATAGTAGTTTTGTATGCAGCAGAAGTATTAAATTGATTTGCACTTCTGAAAACTGAAATCCAGTTTTCAATTTTCAATTTTCGAAAACTTGATTTTGCTTGAACTTAAACTCTAATAGTTTTAAGTTTCAGTTTCAAGTATACACTTAAATACTTAGAAAGTATTGAAGGTTTCAAATAAATATGAAAACTTAAATCGCAGAAACTTAAATAAAGCAGTAAAATGACTCAGGATATTTTATAGTGGTTCGGAGCCTTAAGTCCTACGTCCATTCTTCGGAACCTAATCCGAGAATTCACTAAGTAACAGATTACAAGCCTTCTCACGATCTATAACTAGCCCATTGGATGCCAATGTCCTTCGGTCTGCTAGCGCACTCGCCCAGAAACTCCTTATCGTTTGCTTCCTTCTTCAGATTTGAAGCGAGGATGCACTTCGCAGCCTTCAAACTGGATGTTTGATGTTTATTGCTCTTCCCAGAATGATGGTTGTTGGCAAACGCCCATCAAAAATCAGTATTCCGGACTGGAAAACTGACTGTTGTGTTTATTACTTGAAAAGTAATAAACACCAAATGGTTAGCTTAAGCTTGGAAAGCTTGAGCCTTGTGTACTTAGACAGATACACATAATGTTCAGCTTGAGCAAAGATGCTAAGCCTCGTGTTCAGACACGGAAATTCAGAGATTTTTTTAGAGCTTTAAGTTTGGCAGAGTAACGACTTGTTCTTACGGAAGATTTAGGTTCGTAACTTTTTCCCTTTGAAGTGGTCTGCTATTTATAGGCTCTGCCTTGACAATTTGAATTCTTTCCGTTAGAGACAAGAATTCAGCCGTTAGAGACAAATATTTTGTCGTCCAATCATCGCCCATTCTTCTCTGCTCTGCTCTGTTCTGATCTACTTTTGACTTTTGCAGTTACTTTCACCTGCTTCTTGTCAGAGTCCGTTTAAGTACGAGAAACTTAAACTGAGATTCCTCGTACATCTTTATTGCTCGACACTTTAAGGAATCTTTGAATAACACTTTGAGTTCCACTTGGATTCCTTTTGTCACCTTGCTTTTCACGTGCACTTTAAGTTCTAAAACTGAAAACTAAAATCCCCCTGATTTCAAGTTTTAAGTTTCCGAAATCCTTCAGTGAAAGTCATTTTCCAAAAATTGACTTTCTGGACAAATCAAGTTTCAAGTTTCGAAACTTGACTTCAGCATTTCAAGTTTCTCAGTATCTTCACTTTAAGTTTTGAAACTTGATTCTTGACATCTCGAGCTTTGACTTCTAACAATTTCCTTCTTTCAGAAACTAAGTTTCTATCTGCTCGATCTTCAGCTTCCAGTTTCTAGTTTCTATTACAACTCATTTTATCCTATACAAGGATTACATGTAGAAACATACTAGAAACTTAAAGCTAGTTTTGACACACCAAAACATCAAATAAAGGGTAACCTGAAACTCAGTTTCTAAAAACTGATAGATTAGCTCTCACTAAGATGATTGGACGAAATCATCAGAGAAAAAATTTATAGAACCAATAAGAATAAGGAAGATGTCAGAAGGAACTTGATTGTCCCAAATCAGAGGGTTAACACATGCAGCGGAAATATCTTATTCCTTTAGAGCTCAGAATTGACTGTTACTGGTCACTTCTGGTTATCAAAACTTGTTTATAACAACCATATCTTTACTTAACCAATTTCACAAAGTATACACCAACAATTTAGCAAGTTGTTTGGTTTCAAATCAAAGGCAGATAATATCAAAGTAAAGAATATCTAAGCAAAATAGGTTAAGACACATGAATTTTATAGTGGTTCGTGGTTTGGAGCCAAATGTCCTACGTCCTCTCTTCAACCTCACGGGTTGGAATACACTTGAACCAGTTACAAGGTGATGTAGCATGATCTGTCACACTTGCGGGTAGCTCTTCTGTCCACCGCCTGTACGCGGTCTCTCTTAGTCCACCTGGAACTTGCTCTCTTCAACTTGATGTGCAAACACGTCGTGCAGCCACTAGCTGGAAGGGGTTGGATGAAAATCCTTCTTAACAAAGAGAGTGACATTCTCACATTCTGGGTTGATGAGATGGTTGGCATAGAGGCCTCGTGGTTGTTCACCATCGTGGTGTCCTATTCGTGGGCTTGAAGTTGGGCGAATAGCTCCTTGGTGGGGATCTGAGAAAGATCCTTCTCCTTCAGACTAGTAATTTTTACAAACTAGTCCTCTTTGGGCATCCTCGCAAGGATCTTAGCATTGAGATCATCGGTTGAGTACTTGCGCCTAAGGGTGTTCAACTCACTAACAATAGTGTTGAACCTAGCTTCCATGTCCTTGATGCTTTCTCCAGGCAGTATCCTGATGGACTCATATTTATCGACGCAAACTTTTAGCTTGTTGTGTCTTATCTGGTTAAACTTCTAGAATAGACTTGCCAAGTAGTCCCATACTTCTTTAGCACTATCAAGGTGCACCACTTCATCTATTAGACTCTCACTGAGTTTAGAATATATGAAGTCCAAATCCTGATAGCTCAGCTGGTCCCTGTTCTTGTCCTCCAGAGTCCACTCTCCACCTGGTTTGTCCACTAGAATGTCTAGTCCATCAGCTCAAAATAAACGAGTCTCCACCTTTGTGATTCTGATGGGCCCTTTCATCAGTACATCCCCATCTCCTGGTGCTGGTTTTTGAGGTAGGTGAGGACACGTTTCTTCCAGCTGACATATTTGTCCACAGAGAATTGAGGAAGCTTGGTGGTGGTCATCTTTGACCTTATGTACCTACTCAGTTAGACAAGAAAAATTGCAATGAATGGATTTGGTCCAAAACGACTCAAAGAAGTCAGTGGTGAACACCAACCGCTCTGATACCACTTGTTGGTCCCAAAATTAGAGAGTAATGTACGCAGCAGAAAAATAGTCTTACTCCTTGAGAGCTCAGAACTGATTGTTCCTGGTCAGTTCTTGTTACCAAAACTTGTTAATTGCAGTCGAGTTTTTACTTAGTCGATTTTATAGAATATACACCAATAACTTAACAAGTTGTTGGTTTTTAAATCAAAAAGCAGAAATCTAAGAAAAACAGAAAAAAGTAAAGCGGTAATAGACACAAAGGTTTATAGTGGTTCGGAGCCAAATATACTACTTCCACACTTCAACTGCTCAGGTTGGAATGCACTTTAACCAGTTACACGGTGATGTAGTACGATCTGTATCAGTCGCGGGCAGCTCTTCTCACCACCGACTATATGCAGTCTTGCCTAGTCAACTAGAAACTTGCTCTCTTCAGCTCGATGTGCGAACACGTCACACAGCCACTAGCTGGAAGGGGTTAGATGGCTGAGTTTACGATGAAAATAATCTTCTTTTTCCCTTTATCCGAGGATTGAGAAGATGATGCATGATTGCTCAAATCAAATCCTAAGCCGGTTTTATTAGATGAATCTTTCATCTGAGAGCAAATTCTATAAAAAACATTCAAGCTATTTTTGAAAAGACAAATATATTTTTCAGGCTCAAGGTTCTTATTCTTCAAGGTTTCACACTCATCGGTCAATTTTTCAAACTTTTTAAGTAAAATTGAGTGCCTTCCTTGAGTTTGTAGAAATTCACACTAAGTGACTGAGATTTTGCATTCTCGTCAGTCAAAATAGAAATCTTAATTCTCAACATGGTGTTTTCATGCACCAAATCATTTTTTAACTTGTAAAAAGATTCAAATTCTTTTGAAATCATTTGGAGGGTAACATCCTCTAAGTTGGAGCAATACGACTCAAGGTCTTTAATAATGCATGGAGAAATGTAAGGAACTCATAAGATGTCAGTTACCTGAGCGTTAGTTGCGGCTAGGGCTAGCTGGTTGTTTGCTTCATGTTCTCCATCTCCAATCGATACTATAAACGCTTGCAACGCTTCTTTCTCTAACTCATGATCTAAGCTGAATGCTCCGTAGTTATGGTCAATGATGTTTGGTACCTCTGTCCTTGTTAGCATGGTCTTAGCAATAGCCTTGGAGGCTCTTCTCTCGAATAGCTTTCTCAGTCTCTCTCTCCTCTTTGTCCACACAATGACATTTTCGTACTTCAGGTGATCTGGAGACTGGCACTCAAAGCATGTTCTTTGGGGATGTTTTACAAAACTCTTTCCCACTGACTTAGAGATGTCGGATTTGCTCTTTCCTTTCTCCGAAAGCTTGGAGAGTCTCTTCATCTGCTCTTCAACTGAGCCTTCTTCTTCTTTCCTGAATAAAGTGGATGTTTCGCCTCATCTACCCTGGTTAGATTCTGTTAGCTTCTCAACTGATAGGTTAGTCTCTCCGTTTCTTTGGCCTTTTTGGGTACTTATTTTTCACGAACAGAGCGGCATCCTCACAGTTCTAGCTTGGTGAACTGATTGGCATAGAGGTCTTTCGGTTCTTCACCATTGCGATGTCCCATTAGTGGGCTTGGAGCTAAGCGAATAGCTCATTGGTGGGGATCTGAGAGAGATCATTCTCCTTCAAACTGATTTCCATGACAAACCAATCCTCCTTGGGCATTCTCGCAAGAATTTTGGCATTAAGATCAGCAGTTGTGTACATGCGCCCAAGGGTGTTCAACTTACTAAAGATAGTGTTGAACTTCACTTCCATGACATTGATGCTTTCTCCTGGGAGAATCTTGAAGGAATCATACTTGTCGACGCAAACTTGCTCTTGCCTAGTCCACGTTGAACTTGCTCTCTTCAGCTTGATGTGCGAACACGTAGTGCAGCCACCAGCTAGAAGGGGTTGGATGGTTGAGTTCTTCAAGAACTTTGATGGATGGTTGGTTAGAACACTGTTTGAGTTTCTCAAAGAGTGAGAAACTCTTCTCGGATTCTTACTTAGACAGTAAAAACTCTGGCAATAGCTCTAGCAGGAAGCTAGGAGCCTCGTGTATAAGATATATAATGAGGTACAAGAGCTTTGAAAGCTTAAGCACTCGTGATTCTTGATAGATCTTGTATCGGGAGATGGTTCAAATGATTTCAGTACTTATTGTAAATGTTTGTCAATTATCATCAATTCTCGTAACCTTCTCTTTGAGTGCCTGCTTCTCAATTTATAGGCGCGGGACTTAAGAGAATCGAGATGTAGCTGTTTGAGATAAATTCAAACCGACCAATGGGATGTTCTGACACCATCATGTTTAATGCGCTGCAGTACTGCGGTATGGTGACTTTTCTACCTTATGTCAGAACAACAATTTTTCCCAGTCTTAGGAATCCAAACTAATAGATTCCTAATAAACTTAGCCTTTTGTCTGTGAATGATGAAGACTTGCAGAGTCCTCTGTCTTTAAGTCCGCTCTTTTAAAGCTTACAACTGGCTTATCTCTTTGTCTCTTTGTTTGTTTGGTCTCGCCAGTTTCCTCTTATTGACTTCTAGAAACTGGTTGCTGATCTCTACTATTGGCAACTTCTCAGTTCCAAAAGCTTCGTCGAGATCTTCTACATCTTGTAACCCGCTAGTTTTCAGGCTCTTTAGCAATATCATCTTCACTGGCTTCAAGACCCAAACATGTGAGACAACAAGCTTCTATTACAACTCGATAAGCCTATACAGGACTTTACAAGTTTTGAGCTATTTTAACATTTAGAGACCATCAGTTCCATACATTTAAACTGGTAACTTGTTGGTTTGACATCTCAAAATAAAATCAAAAAGGAGAATTACAACGTGATTCTTAATAGAACGACAAAAGCAACAAATGAATTCTTCTTTTGTAAGGAAAAAAGGAAATCTTGTCGGGATTCCTTGGACTGACTAAAATAGAAATGTTCGGATGAAAAGTCTGCCACTCTGCAAAAGGCACTGTCATCTTTCAGGAATCGATAGTAAAAGCAACTACTACCAAACGACTACTTTTACAACTGGAACAAGATTCGTCTCTCCCTATATATATATATATATATATGTATAAAAGATTTACATAAAAATGATTATTGAAAGTTACACACACAGTTTACGAATACACATCTACGATTCATCATGAAACTTAAACAATATTTGCACTACTTTTTACCGTGTTCAGAAATATGAGACCCAAGTTCTCTATAGCTTGAGATTCGGAGTTAACCTATTCTTCCATATAGCTGAATCTGAGAATGTTTCTTAACATTGCAAAGAAGTCCATAATCTTCAACCAACAATCAACGTTCAGTGAAGAACTAAACATAACACTCATTCCAGTCTTCAAGCCTAGCGATGCGTTCATGGTAAAGCTTGTGAAGACTGAAGTCAGCTAGGAGCCTAGCAACGTGTACGTGGTAAAACCCTCTGCCTGAAGTTGCCTGGAATTCGGAGGACAGAAGAGCTTCCCGAAACCAAAAGGAGTTCAGTTATGTTGTCTTGTATACTGTTCTTAGTTATTTTTGATATGTGGATCGAAGAGTAGACATAGGATCTTTGATATCCGAACCACTATAAGTCTGCTTATTTGAAACCTAACAACTGGTTAAGTTGTTGGTGCAAGTATTCAAACCAATCTAAGAATATTCTAACTAGTATAAGCTTTCAAAAAGACTCGACTTACTAGAGCAAGAGTCAATCAGGTCCATTACATTTTAGACTTTCGTTGTGTTAAATTGATAATTTGGGACCAAACATATACACACTTCTTATTCCATGATTAGTGTAATCAAAATTCAAATATTCTCTTTATTTTCAAGTGATGAAATGCACTTGTTATTCTGAAAATGTACTTAATATATCATGGTTCGTGTAATTGAAAGTAAATCGTTAACATATATAAATAATTATCCATTATATAGTTTACCAAAAAAAGAATCCATAATATTATAAGTCGTGATAATCAATTAAGAAAAGAAGTATCAAATAATTTGTATGTAAATAAATGAAAATATATATTCATGGACAGTTTAAAAGGTTAATTTTGGATTGTAAAATAATTTAGAACTCAAATAAAAATATAGCAGAAAAAAATATTTTCCATACGTATTTATAACTTAAAAGTATAGAATTTATAATTCAAAATATGTACTATTCACCATCGTACCCAATGCCCTCCCTGCAAAAAAAAAAGTGTGACCAAAAGAAGAAGTATCAATGAAGTTTGAGGATAGTATAGGTAGTTAATAATTCTACATGATATATTGAGCTCCCATGTGACTCATTACATCTCTCCTTTTGCCCTTTTTTCTTTTCTTTATCTTCAAATTTTGTTTTTACACCAATTTATTTTTTTTCTATCCTTCGTAGTTAATTTTAAGTTGTCGTTCCAACAAGATGCCGGCTAGTTGGGCTTATACAAAATTTAAGTGTCATAGGGGGGCTTAATCACAATTTCGTGTGGGCGGTCGCTCTCGTTAGCCCAATGCTTCGTGTTGCGATCATATAGACATCAATGTTTGGAGGGTAGTAGCTTTAACGAAAGATATAGTTTTTATTGTGGAGCATATAATCTGTGGTGTTGTTTCTAGCTCTCCTAGTTATCGATATGTTGTCATTCTCTTTCTTTAAAATCACGACTATGACTCTGGGTCTCATTTATCTCAACCTCCTCGCTTGCTTCATCAGGGTTCAGACATTGTGGTCTAGACTCTGGAATCTGTACAGCAAGATCTTGACTTCATTGCAAGTTTTATTTGGAGATCATTGATTTCATTTATTTCATTGTAACACCAATGAAAATCTGATTTTGAAATATGTTTTACCGCTTAAATTTGGAACTAAAAATTTACTATAAATATAATATATATATATATATATATATATATATATATATATATTTTTTTTTTTCTACAAATGAGTTTGTTTTAAAAATTGATTTTGGAATTAAGTTTTTATTAAAATTTGAATTTACATTTGTCACTATAAATATAGCAATTTTGTGAATTAGAATATTTATTTTCTAAAAATCCTTTTATTTTAAAAATAATTAAATAATTAATCTCAAATTTACCAACAGTTTGCACCAACTTAACTTAGGCAATCTAATTCATTTTTGCACATATTGTATAACGAATGTCCTATATTTAGAAGATCTTACTCAATAATTATGAACTATCTAATTTATTTAAAACATTAAATGCTACTTCATTTTTCTTATAAAGTATTCATCATCCTACCTTATACACATCTAAATAATAATTGAACATAAAATGCAATACTAATATTAATTAAACATTTAACATCTCATCATTACTTAAGAATATTTCATTTATATCACAACAGTACAAACAAAACATCTAAAATAATAATAGGTGAATTTGAGATTTACCTAAAATAAAATTTGTCCATAAAATATAAACTGGTTGTTCATTTGTGGTTTATCCTACATTTAATGGATTTCTTGGTAAAATTCAATTAATGTGACAAAAATTCCAAAATATTTTTCTCCAATATTATTTTAATAACATGATTTCTCAATTTTAGAGCAATATTTTATATAAATAAATTATTATTTTAATAGTAGATATTTATTATTTGCAAATCAACAAAAATATGTGATTTTAAACTGTAGAATTGGGGACTCTCAGAATTTGTTAGAGAAAACAACTAATAATCGCGATATATAGGAAATAATCGAAAAATTTGTGTAAAGAGACGAGAATACTACGTCATCTCCACGAAGATTCGGAACGGACAATGCTCAAGTTCAATAAAAACCCATTCAACTGGCCAGCACAGCCCACTGCATGTACAGAGTGAGCAGAACAATTCTGCTCAACAACAGGGGAGGAGGTAGTAAAACAGATGAGCCTCTATCGCCATGGAAAACGAGGAAGATCAGGAAGCCTGGATCCCCTCCAGATCAGGTGACCATCAACATTGAGGATGGGGAATGATTACAAGAGTGATTTATTAAGTAGATGATGTTCATCATCATATTTGCCTTCAGTTTTGTTGTTTTTCCAATTGCGAGACTTAAATGAGGAGAAATAATCATAAGCATAGCTAAAATGAATGCATCAGAGATATTCAATGACTCAGATTGTCAGCAAAAAGAAAAAAGGCTGGAGTTCTACTGCTTAATGCCTACATTCAAAATTCAAGATCCCTAGCTAGGCTGAAAACTTCGCTGCAGATGCTCCATCAGTATGATTTCTCCACTCGAAAAACGCTCACTTCCAACTGAAGAAGCCGTGCCATTGCAAGAAGGCGTGACAGTGATTACATCAGAACTCATCTCCAATTCAAGAAACATAGCTCCCCTCCATTGATCTATATATGCAGCTGCATAATCAGGATTCAACCCTGCAGGCAGATCACGACGCCCCAGAAAACCGAGAATCTCTTCACTTTTTCCCAAGAGACGAGCCGCTTCAAAAACGCTCTTCTCCCTATCCTCAATGGATTTGATGTGACACTTTCTAGCTATCACGCGGCCTATGTTAGTGAGACAAGCTGCTACAATGTCAGCTATCATTACAGATAATTGCTCGAACAATTCCTCATCAGTCAATACATTTTCTTCATTACAGGCCTCCAAGATGGTGCTGCTCATCCTGTACATTGAGTTGGCTGCAATGATTTTAGGCGGCCAGTTAGATGGGTTGAACATGGGGCAATCTGGTATGTTTGTTCTCAAAGCCGACGCCATTGTTTTGCTTTTTTCCACCAGAGTTTCGAGTGCTCGTCTTGAGTTGATACTGGTTGAACTGATTTCAGATAGATAGATTTCTTGCCATTTGCGGAAGAGACATACCCTCAACCAACAATCAGCAGCTTTTCTGATATTCTTCCACTCTACATTCTTGTAGAAGCTCTTCTCCACCACCTTTATAAATAAGAGGCCGTCTCCTACGTTGGTCAACAGCTCATCAACCTTGGCGTCTGGAACATTTGGGAGTGAAATCGCAATACTTGTGAGCGTGACCACAGCTAGAGACCAGCAGTTTCTGGGATCTTTGCCATGTATGCTTGGCACTTGATAGCTGTCAAATTCAGCCACCCCTTTGAAGGTGTAGTTGCGCAAAAATTCATCCAGACCCACAGATTTCTTCCTGCGAGCAGCCTGCAGAACTTGATCAACATGTTTGGGGATGCTCTGCAGCAGGTAGTCCGGCAGAACCGCCTCCCCTTCCAGCCGTAGAGAATGGTGCCGAGCGTCTCGCAAGAACTCGCGCCCAACTTCTCTTGGAGCAGAGTCGGAAGAAATCAAGAAGTTCTGGATAAGTGCGATCAATGCTCCTGCTATGAAACACGAGATGGCAAGAAGAAGCTTGTTGAACAGAACAACACCGATTTGAGATCCGCGAATGAAACTCACAACCAGTCCTCTCGCGGAGTAGATAAATTTTCTGCATTTGTGGTTTGTAAATAGTGGCGGAATCGCGCTTTCCTCCCATTCCGTCAGCTTCCGAGTCCAATAATCCTCCACTTTGAATGCATCTTTGAAGCTCCACGACCCCGAGCGCCTGAAACTGACGGCAATGCCCCATCGGAAAGAAGTGGAGATGGTCCCCACAATCACACCAACAGTTTGCGCCAACAGAATCCATTTAGTGGAGCAGCCATAGCTGGAGCCAGTCAAGCCGAGGCTTCTATGCGCCACCCCTGTCCGAACAATAGCCTGTGCCAGAATCACAGCGTTTAGTAGGCAAATGAAACCGGAGGCTGCCGAGGCAGCGGAACGAGCGATCACGAACTGTGGGCTGCTAGTTTCTGTCATAACCCAGAGCTTCTTCAACACATTTCTCAGACCATCAACTGTATCCGAGAATTCTTGGGTCGAAACCGAACTGTGTTTTTCTTGGAACTTGGCCTCGAGAAACTTTTTCGTTGTTAACACCATTATCGCGGTTGAACCTAGCACGAGCAGCAGGAGCAGCATCAAGCTCAGTGCAAGGACTTCTTCAGGGAAGAGGACGCGGTGGTGAAGAAGCGACCGCGTCTCCGCAACTTGGATGCAGAAATCCGCAACCACAGTGATGATGAGAATGGCTAATGCAGTAACATTGATGAGAATGTCTCTGTCGGTCATGGAGCCCAAGGACGGCATGAAACTGGCCATGGCGGTGGACATGAGAGCGATGCTGCTAATCTTGGCTAGTCTGTCGGTAAAAGCCGACATATCGGTGGTGAGATCGATGGGCAGCTTGAGAGCAACTGTGAGAATTGCTAAGGAAGTGGAGTTGAGAGAGAAGTATTTAGAAGGGAACCAGATCTTTCTGTTCCAGAATCCAAGGAAAAGATCGGCGGCCATGGAGAGTGAGCAAGCTAGGGAGGCTAGAGCAACATACATGCCGATCAACGGCATCGGAGCTTCCAGTTTTTGTCGTATGGAAGGGTCGGAGTTGCTGGTCATTGCTGTTGAGGAGATGATAGCTAGGGTTTTCTTTCCAGTGCCACAATTTAATGAGGGAGTTGCAAATGCTTCTCTGCTATTTGTAGTACAAATCATTAAATGCTTACGTTCCACGAAATTTCAAGTGTTCATTGTCCATCTC
>JAPKLW010007801.1:0-14374 GCA_026898455.1 Plectranthus barbatus | reverse complement strand
GTTTGCAAAAGTCCAACCCTTTCCAAATAACATTCTTTGGCCTTTTAGAGTTAAGAAACCCGCAGCCCAGTCAGATATATCCCGAACAGGATGAGCCTGTGTAAAATACCATCCCGTGCAGAATGGATCGAGGTCAAGACCCGAAGGTCCCGACCTATCCCGAACGGGATGGTTCCATCCCGAGCGGAATGGCTCACGGCTTCTCGTTTCTTTCTCCTCGAATTTATGCCAAAAAGACGTATTCCGTACGCAACATCTTCGTCCCGAGCCTCGATCCCGAACGGGACCAATCCGTCCCGAACGGGACCGGCTTCGAATTTCCAGCAATTTCGTGTCTTTTTGTCCCTAACGGGACATATGCATCTGGAACGGAATTTGCTTCGGCCCGAGCTTCAATTCAGCTTCAAAACTCGAATTTCTAACCTTTTTTCGCGCCCTGCACACTCAAAACAACTCACGAACACCCAGTGAAGGAAAATCAATGAAAAGAATAGATATGTGTGTGATTTGTGTACCAAATTCTCATAAATCCATTCAATTCAAATCCCCAAAATCATGCAAATTACGCACATATCAGGTTACACTTGTCCTTTTCTTTATCTTTCCCAGCCTTTTTCTTTGGAGCATAAACTCCATTGTTCCCACCAGCAGTTTTCTTGTTCTTATTCCTAGTCGTTCTTTTTGGTTTTGCTCGTTTAGGAACAGTAGAGTGGCTACCGGAAGAAACCTAAACTGCTTTTTCGGGTTCCATCAGGGACTGTGCTGCCATCAAGTCACTGAGTAACTCATTAAGAGTATAATCCTTCTTGTTCAACACAACATTCAACCTGAAGTTTTCAAAGGACTTGGGAAGAGAGTTTAGTATGATATCGACTTGGGCTTCCGCGTCAATACCACCACCATGCAACGTTAGTTCATCCATGAGGTGAGTCATGGCAACCACGTGCTCTCTCACTGAACTGCCTGCAGACATTTTCTTACTCACAATCTCCTTCATGAGATTGAATCTGACAGTTCTGTCCGTCTCCCCATAAGTCGCTGTTAGATTATCCATAATCTCACAGGCCTTATCATAATGCCGATGCTGCAGCTGCAGTACCTTACTCATAGTGATCATCATGTAGCATTTCACTACATTATTAGACTAGATCCACTAATTCTAAGACTGTTGCCGCTCGGCAGTAGCGTCAGCAGCTGGGACTGGCGGACAAGGATCAATAAGGACAAACTTGTGTTGTTCCGCAACAAGGATATAATCCAAATTACATTTCCATTCAAGGAAATTCGGACCATTGAGAGGATTTTGAGCGAGGATATTAATGACATTGTTCATAGACATATCTGAAAACAAATAAGTGAATTAAAGTAAGCACATACTACGAACAATTGAAACAAATATGCATAGAACCTTTAGATGAAACAATGCAATTTGCTTTCTCCAATTGCCCAAGCTAATTTACCGCAAGCTACTTGAGTAGACGTTTACGGCAAACGCTCAACCAGACCAAATAGGTCCTTTATTTTCTTAACATGCCAGGTATCTTAAGCAAAAGAAATTAATATTGGAGATCTTAAGACCATGTTCACCTATCCGGAGCAGGGACATCATTCATGAGTTATACTCCAGGCAACATCTAAGCCTAAAATAACCACAAGCCTAACTCCGGACATTTAGAGCGATTTAGCATACGTACTGGACCCATTCCGCATGCCCCTCAAATCCTTTGTTATCTCATTTAGTTTTAATCTTAGAGACCAGTGAAAGATGTCTCAATGCAAGCTACTTGAGTAGACGTTTGCTCAGAGGCTCCCACTTCTCATCTTAAACTAAATGTTTTATTTAGTATTTTTAATTCTAAAGGTTTCATGCACACACATTATTTTATGTTGCCATAAATTATGTCATATCTAAAATTCTATCATAAATTAATATGAATCCTGGAATTTATAGACACAATTTAAAACATAAAATAAATCACATAAAGCATGCTTGATAATTTAAAAAGTTACAACATGCTTAAACAGTAAATAATTAAAGCAAGTAAACATGCTTTCCGATTATTTACTAGTGCGCACATAATAAATCACATCAATACGAGAATAAATAAATAAACAAATAAATTCTTGTAGCCCCTCAGATGCGATTACATGGAAATACATTAAATCTAACTATTACAAGATTTAATTCCAATACAGATCTTCAAATTGGGCCTCCGTTGGACTTGAAATCTGAATCGGACTGCAAAAACAGCAGTTGGGCTTCAAATTAAGGTTTCTGGCCCAAACAACAACACAAAACTTAATTTCAGATTGCGGGCCGCCTCTAGGCTGAGAAGCCCGATTTTCGGCCAGGGCTTGGAAAACCTAGTTTCCCAACCTAGCCGCCACAGCCTTGCATCCCCCGGCGCCGCCTTTCCGGCCGCCGCCTGCGGCCGGCCACCCAGCCCGACAGCGAGTCGGAGGGGTCGCAGATCAGTGGCAAGACGTAGCAGAGCTGCGCTACCTCACCATCGCCGCGCGCAGTCGCGTGCGGGCCCTGCTGCTTCGCCTTCCCCATCGCGCCCCCAGCCCAGCCACCATCGCCGATCGTGGCAACCAACCGCGACGTTGCTGGAGCTATTACCGACGTCTGCACGAACCAGGACAATGCCGCACGTCTCATCGGATTCGCGAGCAGCAGCTTCGAGATGGGCGCGGCCCAGCCGCAGGGAAAAACCCTACCGCCGCCACCCGTCGGTGCTGCCTCTCCTGCGCGCGTCGCCTGGACCACCATGCTCGCCGGAAAATGCGAGTAGCAGCAGCGAGATGGGCGCGGCCCAGCCGTAGGAAAAACCCTGCCACCGCCACCTATCGTCGTGGTGCCGCCTGGCCTTCGCCTGCCGCCGTGGTCGCCGCCACCTTCTCTGATCTGGTGGGTGGCTGAACCCTAGTTCATGTGGCCTTCTCTGTTCTTTGTTCTTCAAATCTCGTTCTTCTGGATTCCAGATTCTCCAATTTTACAGATTTGAAACAATAAAGAAAATACAAAAAATAGATCTAAATCTATTTACATGATTTTCCCTATTAAATCTAACCACGGATTTTCTCGTGGTGAAAAAACAGATCCAAAAACGAGAAGGCCACGAGAACAAAAACATCCACGACAATTTAAATCCATCCATGAACATACATATTTATTTAATTTCAATTTATCCAAGATAGAGCCTAAGAACATCAACCTGGCTCTGATACCAATTGTAGGGTTTGAGTCTACGATGGACAACATGAGTTGCCATTATTAAATTCTTGCCAAGGATCGTTCTTAGGATATCAGAAATAAATTTCAATTAAATAAACCATGCGAACCTATGCATGCTCCTACAAAATTAATTGCAGAGGATGGAATTTAGGGATACCTGATCTTCAACGTTTGATCTACAGATCTAGATTGGAGAATAAAACGATGAAGTAAATCTGAATCTGAATCTGAACAATGGCGGTGGATAGTTGTTCCTACAGATCTGATCTTTTAATCTGTTCCCTTGCTCCTTGGAAATCTGGTGAGGATTATCTACCAAGCTGGATCCGAGATCTTGAGAAATCGATCAGTTTCTCCCTCAGATCAGCCGCCGCCGTCTCTCTCTGTATTCTTTCAATATACTGAAATCTCATCATGATCTGATAGAGAGAAGGCCTATATATAGTGTTAGGGTTATGAGAAACCCTAACCCTAATGGGCTTGAGCAGTTCATGGGCCAGACCAGGGACCAGATGCAAATAATAAAGTGGGCACTCTTTATTAATTAATTCTTCCTTGTTCAACCCAGAACATAATTAATTAATAAAACATTGTTTTAACCTTCACCGCGATATCAATGTTGACTCGTCCCTTTATTACCACGTTATTAGGAACGAGTTGCACCAAACTAACATGATCCACATATTTAAGGTTTTAGACATTCATTGATTAATTTGGCTTATGACAATTAGCCATAATTAATTAATCTCTTATTTCCTTAGTAATACCACTCACTCCTTTTCACTTATGCCTGAATTAAATAATTCAACCTGCAGGGTTTAGCATAATGAACCTTGTGAGCTCCTCAGGGAATGTCACCATCCTGAAACGGATATGCTTACCTAAATGTCCAGCCTAAGCAGGCCACACACAAATTGCCATCACCCAATATTCGAGTATTAGAGAATATGTAAGACTCCCCACCATGGTAAATCAAAGTGTGGTCAATCTGTGTGTGCCCATTATCCTTCAGTTAAGTTTAAGATCATAGGAAGTATGTTAGGGATCTGGCTCATTCATATGTCAATGAGAATGGCACATCCCACTGTTGATCCCATCAATACATAATCATGTACCGACACATCAAGTAGCTAGGATAAGCCCACTTATGAACCGATGTGCCGCAGCTTAGACCGACAGCCTATCTAGGGACTGTCTCAGCTGTGATATTGTTTATATCTCGCTAGGTCAAATGATTCATATGATCCTCTGTGATCTCCTACACACCATATGGTCATCCCTATAGCGAGATAATAGAATATTATGGCTCGTTGTATGTTGTTTCATCAGACAACGAGTATTGTTGTAGCAACTCATATATGAAGACCAGTGTACAAAACACTTAATCATATATGCTTTCAGTATACAAAACCCTTGCGGATGCCTTTAAGCTTTACTTCACCTGTAGCATTATCAGCAATTGAACAACCAGTATTAATGAAAGAAGCAGTGTACCCTTTTTTGCATAGCTGGCTTATGCTTAGCAGGTTGTGTTTGAGATTGGAGACGAGCGCAACATTGATAATCCTTAGTCCATTTCGCTCTATGCATCTTCTCCCAGTCACTCTGCCTTTGTTGTTGTCACCAAACATGACTGTGGGGCTATAAATTCTTTGAATATCTGAGAACAACTCTTCATCCCCCGTCATGTGTGTTGAACATCCACTATCTAGGATCCACTCATTTGACAAACTTGATGTCTTAGCTCTTGGATCCTGTTCCTGCAAGACAATCAACACGTTGATTTAGGTACCCGCTTAGCATTGGGTCTTGCAGAATTAGCGTGGATCATGGTTCCTTTTGGAACCCACATCTTGGTGATTTTCCATATTTTCTTCTTGATATCACCCTTCACACCCTTCTCAACCTTTGGGTAAGTATGCTTTGCATAATTAAATCTTGGTGGAGTTGTGTGTTTAGCCTTCCTGGTCCTTTGAAATGGAAATCGATTGGACTCAGGCCTCACATAGGTGTACCTCCTATGTGGTGTGTACGTTGGATACTGTGGTCTTACAGCATGGTATTGAACTTGCTTTACCCTATGAAGGGTAGGATATGCTATCCTAGCATTAGATACATAATGCTCAACATTCCTCCTTGGCACTGCTGAGTGTGGTCTAGCAGACATCCTCTAGGTACTATGGTGAGATCCAGCAGATGCATGCTTAGCAGGCACTCTCTGAGTACTCTGCTGAGATCTAGCAATAGCATGCCTAGCAGGAATTCTCTGGATATTCTGCTGAGGTCCAGCAGAAGCATGCTTGCTACGCCAATTTGTCTGCTTAGCAGTTGATGACTCAGTAATTAACTTTTCTTTACCTTTGTCAACATTGACATTTCCAGCAGAAACGAATAAAATCATTTTCTGCTTAGAAAATTCAGCATTCTTACTCAAGACTTCCTTAGAGGATTTTGCTTCAACACAACCAAGGCCCAATTTTAATTTATCATAATGTTTCCTTTGTTGTCTCACAATGGCACTAAGAACTGTCTTGATGGATGTGTGAGCACAAATACATTCCTCTTTAGGTTTACTCTTTAAAGCTAGATTCTCTTTTTCAATAATTTGAAAATTTTCAGAAAGCTTAGAGTAATCTGCTTTGAGTTTCAAAAATTCCTCGCTATCAGATCTTAGTCTTTTGACTTCCTCGGTAAAAGATGTAACTTTAAGTTTCAACGAGGTGCTCTCTCCTACAATTGCATTCTTTATCTCATAAATCTTTGAAAAATCAATAGAAAGATTGGTGAGATAATCATCCTCGGAATCTAGAAAATAATCCTTCATTCATGCACGACTGCTGAACTAGAAATGCTAGTAGATTGTACCTCATGCGCATCGACTGCTAGACCAGCCTCAGCATCCTGCTCAGCGTCAGCATCCTGGTCATCAACTATATCTGCCATCAAGACCAGCATGGCTTCCTCATCATCTTCCTCTGAGGAATAATACTCCTCTTCATTATCAGGAATGTCTAGCACTTCGGTCCTTGTCAGCAATGCTCTGGTGACCGCTCGGACAGCTCTTCTCTCAAACCTTTGTTTGAGGCGCTCTCTTTCTTCCTGACTTACCCTTGGACATTCATGCTTAAGATGATCTGGAGAATGACATTCAAAGCATGTCCTTGGCGTTCTCTCTGTGGAACGAGAGGATGATGAAGTAAGCTTGACTTCCTTTGCTTCTTTCTCAGCTTTGGCTTCCAGCATCAATTTTTGAAGCTTTTGCAATTGCTTTTCTAGCTCACTTATCTTCAGATCGTCAGGCTACGAGCTGGAGGGTGGAACTACCTCCTTTGTTGGAGAAGCTGGAGCAGATCTCTCATGAATATGGAAGGGCTTCTTTGTCTTCCATTTCCCAGCATCTTTCTTAGAAAAATATGCTAAGTCCTTAGAGTTTACAGCGGGTACTAATGAAGCTTGTGCCACAGCAGCTTCGTTCTTCTTCGGTTGCTGTATAATGAACTCGTGAGTTTTGAGTTGAGCAAATACCTCAGAAATAGACATTTTGCTAAGGTCTTTCTCGCTCAGGCTCGTCATCTTCACGAACCAGTCCTCCTGTGGAAAGAGCTTTGAGATGATCTTGTTATTCATATCTCTATTATCATATGTCTTGCCCAGATTTCGAAGCTCTCCAACAATGGTGTTGAATCTTTCTTACATAGCTTGGATAGTTTCTCCTGCATGCATAGACAAAGATTCATACTTATCAACAGCTACCTGGAGCTTGTTGCGTTTCATCTGGTCGATCTCCTGGGAAGATTCGCAGACATAATCCCACATTTGCTTGGCCGTATCAAAGTCTAATGCTTTGTCTGCCATTAACGGAGGCAAAGAGTCAAGGATCAGCTTTTTGCTAAGTGCTCCAACTGAGCTCTCTTTTTGTCCTCCGTTGTATATTCATCAAACTTCTTCTTGATCATCTGCGTAGGTCTCGATTGACCATCAGCGACTGGACCGACGAAGGGGTTGACCTTCATAATCCTTATGGGACCTTTGGTGAGAACATCCACCATCTCTGATGTATGCTCTGGAGCTGGATAGTGGCCATCTTCTGCCATGAGCTGAACTTTTCTTTGGTATACTTTGGCAATGTATGATTCATCTCGATAGGCTTAGAGTGCCTGAGCTAGAGTAACAAAAGAACAAAATACAAGTGCACGAAAAGAATACAGATCTGGTCTTAAAGTGACTCAGAAGCAGTCGGTCGTTCAACCTACCGCTCTGATACCACTTGTTAGTCCCAAATCAGAGTCGTCGTGATGAATAGCAAACAGCTAACACACAAATGCAGTGGAAGATTAATGATTATCTTGTACTTATGTTCTTGTCAAAGATGTTTTAGCTCGAGGTAGAAGTTAGGGTTTCTTACAGGTAGATACTCTAGCAACTTTCGATGCTAGGTTTCAAATCACAACAGTCAAACAGTAAGCAATATAACAGTAAAAAACACACAAGATTTATAGTGGTTCGATCATAAAGATCTACGTCCACTCCTCAGCGGTATCACTGAGAATTTCACTAAAAAGATATTTGAAGAACAAGGAATCGCCGAACACTTGTAGCAGGTAGTGAGCTTTTGACCTAGCCACTACAAAGCTATCCTCTGATGCTTCAATCTCTTCGGTCTGCAGCTACGGCCAAACCAAGGGCGCACCTTCGTAAAACTTGTCCTTCACTGTAATGGAGGTTTTATAGTTCTCTCATAAACTTTTTCTGGTTTTGGCAACAGCCCGTCGGAGTCAATCCCTTTTCGGAGATGTGACTGTTGGATGCTTCCTAGGATGGAAGGTATCCCAATGATTAGATTCTTGAACAAAGTCAAGGAATCTCTTCAAGATAGTGTCAAATATTCAATAGGGGATACTATGGTTGTTGAGAGCTTTGAATACTTCTCTTTAAGAGGGCTCTCAACTGACTACTCTCTCTTTTGCTTTGTTCGCTTTTGTCAAAGGAATTTCTATTCGCTTTTCAAGTGTTCAAGTGTTTGAATACGAGAGTATGAGCAGTAGTAGTGTCTCTCTCTGTTGGACTTCTCTTTTATATTTGGAGATTCAAACTTTGAATCTCCAGACCCGTTAGACACAACTGTCTTCTACGTCCAAAATGATTACTTGCTTTTTCTTCCTTTCTGGCGTGGTACCGAACCTTTTTACCTACTTCGGGTAAGGCTTTCGTCCTTTGTTGTACCTTCTGTCAGAACGGGCATCTTTAGCAAGTCGTTGCTAAGTATTTCTTGCTTAGCGTTCTATCGGAGAATGATGGAAATACTCTGCTAAGCCTCTTGATTGCTGAGCTCTTCTTAGCAATCTGCTAAGTCTTTTGGTTGCTGAGCTCTTCTAGCAATCTGCTAAGTACTAGTGAATGCTGGCCATTCAGCATTCTGCTATCACTTGATATCTTGGCTTCTGATTGCTATAGTTGTAGGGTTTTTCCGTGAACCGAATCACCAAAACCAAACTGAACCAGATCGATTTATGGTTATTGCACATAATTAAAATTCTCAAAACCCTAGCATGCTCCTATGAATTTAATACAAAGAATTGTGGATTTAGGGTTTACCGCAACTCCGTCGAGTCTGAACCGATCTTTCGCGTTTGAATTCCAAATCTCAATTCAACCACGCGATCCAATTTAATCTGCGGAAACAGAAATTAGAGATCTAATTTCTATATTAAAATCGAAAAAGAAATAGAGAAGAGAAGAAAAATATGTTCTCCAGATTAGATCTTCATGGTTGTGTCCCAATGCTGTTCAGATCTACTACTGGTGAGGACTCCGTAGATCTGTATTCTGAGTAGGACCAGAATCGGAATTCTCCTCCTTTCACTCCCAAAAACGGCGCCCCTCTCTCTCTCTAGGTTTAGTGTGTTTCAACTGTCTTATGACTTATGAGAGAGAGCTGTCTATTTATAGACCTAGGGTTGGAAACCCTAATGGGCCATTTTGGGCTCAATTTAGCATATTTAATTGGGCCAGTCCTGGGACCTAATGCAAATAATAAAGTGGGACTATAAATTAATTAATTCCCATGTCCACAACCCAGGACACAATTAATTAATTAATATTAATTCTTTTTCACCACAGAATTAATACTGACCTACCCCTTTATTACTACGTTATGAGAACGGGTTGCATTAATTGAGAATCCCCATATTTAAGGTTACCGGACATCCATTAATTAATCGGAACCTCTGACAAGCTCTAACTACAATTAATTAATATCTTATAATTCCTGAGTAGTACCACTCAAACCTTATCACTCGTGCCTGAACTTAATCAGCCTGCAGGACTTTGGCACGATGAATGTTATTGAGCTCCTCAGGGAATGTCCCCATCCTATTACTCGGATATGGTTACCTAAGTTCAGTCTCAGTCGTAACTACACGAACTGTTGTTACCCAAGGTGCGGATATACGAGCACGTTACTTAGGCTCTCCACCATGGCAAGTCAAAGTGACAGTCAACCCGTGCAAACCCCTGAACCTTCGTTAGGGTTTGGACTCAATCAATATAACGAGATCTTGTATTCGCTGATGTCAGACAGACGAATACATCTCACTGCGGTCCATTAATACGCCACCTCTGCGTACCAGCATGTCAAGTAACTAAGACAGACTACTTATTCCGACAATGCCGCAGCCATTCGGACAGACGTATCCTCATACGCTGTCTCGGCTGTGATCAGGTTTATGTCTCACTAGGTCAAGTGATCATACTGTCTTCTGCAATCTACAACATGCCGTATGATCGTCCCTATCGGTGAGACAAGAGGATACCATTGTTCATACATGTAAGATTGTTAACAGATAGGAGAAATAAACCGTTGTATACTCATTGTAATAAATGCTTTCATTATACAAAACCCATCAATCTCCCACTTATACTCAAAGCATAACTAAGCTATTACAGTGTATACAGTACGTCTATCTTGTCTGCTGTCACTTTAACCACTATCAGTGGTCGGCATCCACCTCAGACCCAGCTCACGAATATGTCTTTCGTAAACTTTCTGCGGCAAGCTCTTTGTAAACGGATCAGCAAGATTGTCAGCAGTGTCAATCTTCTTAATCAACACATCGCCCCTCGATACGATTTCTCGTATGATATGGTACTTTCTCTCTATGTGTTTGCTTGCCCTGTGAGACCGCAGTTCCTTTGAATTTGCCACTGCGCCAGAGTTATCACAATAAATTGTGATACTCCTCGGCAAACTCGGGATCACGCCCAACTCTAAAAGGTAGTTCCGGAGCCACACCCCCTCTTTTGAGGCGTCGGAGGCGGCGACATATTCCGCCTCCATGGTGGAGTCAGCAATGCATTTCTGCTTTGAGCTCTTCCAAGATACAGCTCGACCTCCCAGGGTAATCACATATCCTGGGGTCGATTTCTTCTCATCCTGGTCCCCTTGGAAATCCGAGTATGTATAACCCACAGGGCGCAAATCCTCACTTTGATAAACTAGGCAGAAATTCCTAGTTCTTTTCAAATACTTGAGGATGTGCTTTACAGCAGTCCAGTGCGCCTGTCCAGGGTTAGAATGATATCTTGCTACCATGCCAACGGCATAACAGATATCTGGCCTGGTACACAGCATCGCATACATGAGACTACCCACAGCCGAAGCATATGGTACAAGACTCATCTCGTCTTTCTCCCGCTGTGTCTGAGGACACTGCCCACCAGAAAGATGAACGCCATGTCTGAAAGGTAGCAAACCTTTCTTGGTGAGTTGCATGCTGAACCGGGCTATCACAGTATCCACATAGGATGCCAAGGATAAGCTCAACATTCTTCTCTTACGATCTCATAAGACCTTAATCCCAAGAATGTAGCCAGCTTCTCCCAGATCCTTCATTTGGAACTGTTTGGACAACCAAACTTTGATTTCGGACATCACTCCCTCGTTGTTTCCAAATAGGAGTATGTCATCAATGTATAGTGCAAGGAAGACCACGCTCCCACTGATACAAAGTCGGTAAACACAACTTTCGTTTTCCAACTGTGCAAATCCATAGGATTTAATCACATTGTTGAAACGTAAGTTCCACGACCTTGAAGCTTGCTTAAGTCCATACAAGGACTTCATAAGCTTCCAAACAAGATGTTCTTCGTCCTTACTTATGTAACCCTCGGGTTGCTGCATATAGATGTCTCTACCTTCTTCAAGGTAACCGTTCAGAAAAGCGATTTTGACATCCATCTGCCAGATCTCGAGGTCCATATGCGCAGCTATGGCAAGGAGTATCCGGATGGATTTGAGCATGGCTACGGGTGAAGGTTTCGTCATAGTCAATGCCCTCTTTCTGACTATAACCCTTTGCCACTAGCCTGGCCTTAAAAGTCGTGATCTTTTCATCCGCCCCTTTCTTTCTTTTGTATACCCATTTGCACCCTATTGCCCTTAAGCCATCCGGCAAATCAGTCTTCTGGTATACATCCATAGCAGTTATGGATTCAATTTCAGAATCTATGGCGACACGTCATTTGGCAACACCCTTGTCCTGCACTGCCTCTTCGTAAGTCAGTGGGTCAGAGTCCTCATGTCCGTCTTCCGGGCTCAAGTCCGAAGACTCACCCACGAACATGTACCTTTTCGGCTGGAAAATAACTCTCCCACTACGACGAGGCATCGGTGTCGTGTCAGTAGTAGGTGCAGTGACTTGTGGACCTGCACCTTGCATTGAAGAACGTGTCTGTGGTGGTGTACCTTTCACAGGTGCACCCACATCTACACGTTCCCCTTCCCTTGGAATTGCATTTTCGTTCTCAATTTCTTGAAGAATGATATCACTCCTTGACCTGTGATTACACACATACTCGTCCTCCAAGAATCTAGCGTTGGTGCTAACAACGACCCTTTGACTCTCAGGACAGTAAAAGTAACCACCTTTCGTTTGCCTGGGATACCCTATGAACAGCATCACTTTTGACCTGTTTCTAACTTATCAGGTTCCTTCGACAGTACGTGTGCCGGACAACCCCATACTCTAAACTTGCACAAACTAGGTTTGCGACCAAGGAAGAGCTCAGAAGGTGTCTTAGGAACTGATTTAGAAGGCACCACATTAAGCACGTAAGCTGCTGTTTCCAATGCGTAACCCCAAAACGAAATTGGTAAGTTAGCATAACTCATCATTGATCTTACCATCTCTAGAAGAGTCCTATTTCTTCTTTCAGCTACACCGTTTTGCTGGGGAGTACCCGGTGCAGTCCACTGGGATGTAATCCCATTTTCTGACAAATATTGCAGGAACTCATTTCTGAGGTATTCGCCACTGCGGTCATATCGCAGCGACTTGATAGTTTTCCCGACCTTCTTTTCTACCTCAGCCTTGAACTCTTTGAATTTCTCAAAGCATTCAGACTTGTAGCGAAGCAGGTAAACATATCCGTACCTTGAGTAATCGTCAATGAAAGTGATGAAGTACTCGTACCCTCCACGAGCCTGTGTGGACATCGGTCCACATAAATCAGAATGGATCAATTCCAACACTTCCTCTGCTCGAGACTGACTAGCCTTGAAAGGCCTAGTTGACATCTTGCCCTCGATACAGGATTCGCAGACTTGATAAGGTACAGCCCGGACTAGGTCCAATGTACCATCATCTGCAAGTCTCTGAATCCGCTTCAAGCTGATGTGACCCAGTCTCAAGTGCCAGAGATATGTAAGATCCTCATCAGAAGAAGTAAGTTTTCTCTTCCTAGGATTATCAATTACGGATGAATTACATGCAATACTTAAGGACAAATTTGATCAAAGCAACATAGAGATTGTAAATCAACATACCATAATGGACAACATTGTTATTACGAATGATAAAAGCATAAATAACAAATATCCATAAAAGTTGATGAAATTTGTCCTGCCGATAAACCACGACCCACAAATAAATTCTCAAATGTATTTTAATTCATCAAAACATAAGGAAAAGAAAATTCCATGAAGCTCCGTTATAAAACGTTGCCTTCATCCAGTTTGGTATCTTTTTGCCATCACTCACAAGCCTTGTTGGCACGGTCCCCTGCAAAGTACAACAACATGATCAACAAGTCAGTGCTTACAGCTCTAGATGAGCAACAACTAACTCTAATCATGCTTACAGTTATACATGCAAAATGGCATACCTTGTCTAGCTTTGTTGGCTTGACAATCTTTCCTCCAGTGTCCTTTCTTACCACACCTGAAGCACCTGTCCCTTTCAGTCGCCACCTTAGGCTTTTTCCCAGCCCCACCATCCTTCACAGGTGTCTTCTTGGCCCACTTCTTAATCCCTTTCTTCTGCTTCATACTTTTTGGTACAGCAGAGAGATTACCAGAAGTGGCCAAGGCAACCTTCTGAGGGTTCATGACCGATTCAGTTGCCATCAAGTCATTGAGTAACTCGTTAAGAGTATACTCTTTCTTGTTCATGACAACATTCAGCCTAAAACTCTCAAAGGACTTGGGTAGAGAGTTTAGTATGATATCGACCTTAGCCTCAGCGTCGAAACCTCCACCATGCACAGTTAGTTCATCCATGAGGTGAGTCATGGTAACTACGTGCTCTCTCACTGAGGTGCTATCAATCATTTTCTTACTCACGATTTCTTTCATGAGATTGAACCTGACAGCTCTATCAGTTTCCCCATAGGTCGCCGTCAGACTTAACATGATGTCATAGGCATCCCTATGGTGCTGATGTTGCTGCTGCAAGACTTTCGACATAGTGGTCATCATATAGCACTTGACTACATTGTTCGATTTCTCCCACTTGCTATAATAGTCTACTTCCTCTTGAGAGGACTCAGCAATTGGCACTATAGGACGAAGTACTTGCAGAACGAACATATGTTCTTCTACAATCAGGAGGTACTCGAGATTGCGTTTCCATTCCAGGAAGTTTGGACCAGTTCGAGTGTTTTGTGCGAGAATGTTGATCACATTAGACATAGACATATCTGAGGCAATAAAGAATCTTAAATAAGAACATACATGTTGAACTTCGAAAACAAATGCATTGAAAACCTTTTAATAAATCAAATACAAATGTTTTCCACTAATTGCCCAAGAGTTCCCACCGCAAGCTACACTCGTAGACGTTTACGATGTCACCCTCAACC
>JAPKLW010007800.1:0-14382 GCA_026898455.1 Plectranthus barbatus | reverse complement strand
GTACGACAGGACCGAGCAGCACACCATATCACCATGACAGTCAACAAAGAGACCCAACGTACTGGAAGGAGGCGGAGAGGTTTATGCCGGAGAGGTTTGAGGATAGCTCAAAGGATTTCAAAGGGAACGATTTTGAATACATACCGTTCGGCTCCGGAAGAAGAATGTGCCCTGGAATGACGTTTGGGCTGGCAAACGTGGAGTATCCGCTATCTGTGCTTCTTTATCATTTTGATTGGGCATTGCCTAATGGAATGAAATGTGAACAACTTGACATGACGGAGGAATTCGGCTCCGCCGTCAATAGGAAGGACGATTTGCTTTTGATTCCTACTCTGAAGCGCCCATTGAAATCCTCTACTTCCCAATGCTAATGCTGCATACTCCATTATTGTATTTACTAGTTTCAATATTTGTTATTTTCTTCTTTCAATAACTCTTCTTAAGAGAGTAAAACTTATATGTAGTGCAATAAATGAATCATGCATATTCTGTTTAATTTATTGAAAAATACTATTATGAATGATTATAGATAAATAAATTTTATGGAATATAAATCGGAAATTAAATTCTATACCTAAATTAGATGAGATTTAAATTATCTCAAATTAAAATATAAAAAGTTCAGATTTCAATAATCAAGTTATTAGTGGATGAAGAACGAAATACCAGTTAAGAAACTCAGGACAAATTCAATTTTTTAGGGAGTATTACTTGTGTGGTATCTTTCGGACTTCATGGTTCTATACTTTATTTATAGGTGATTAAAAGCCTAATCATAGTAGGAAGGCCAACCCTATGCTAATTAGATTAGAAAACTCCATTAATCCTATTATCATTTTTATGTCCCATCACTGTACAAAAATATGGCATCAGTTGTGAAACAAGGAGATTGTAAGATAAAAAGAAAACAATAAACGAACAAGAAAAATACAAAGACTCATAATAAATTAACGGAAAAACCATAACTATGATATCGATACAATAATAATTTGACATGGGTAAAAGAATAAAAATAAATATTTAGCATACCCACCACATATTTGTACAACACAAATTTGTATTTTGTAATAGAGAATGGGGAATATTAGTTTTGTTTCAATGAATGATAATCATACACATTCTTTTGTAATTTACTTATATGTATAATGAACCTTCAAGAAATATCAATACCATATTATAGAATAGCATAGCCAGTCTGGGGATCGATCACAATATTTATCATTTACTCATATTACCAATGTCATACATTAGTTTCTTATATAGACAAGTTACATATATTTTGTACCCTGAAGATAACACATTATGTAAGTAACATCTATCCAATATCTCTTATAAGAGAAATATTATGTCTTGCTAGCAATTTCATTTCAAATATCGTATGAGGCCGTAATGCTCAACTGAGGTTCTTCTGGGTCTTATATACTTTTATTTTCTTCTTTAGGTCAAAATGAGTTATCCACCTTTGGAATCAAATGATCATATGTATTATTTGCCTGTTTAAAAATCTCTTCGAGATGATTGATCTTTAGATCAACCTAAGACTTGGTCATATCCATGTCTTTTATATCAAAATCCTGTCTTTGGGCATGAGCTGGCTTGTTTAAGCTATTCGCATTCTGCATATAACACTCTGTTGTTAATATATTTAGGAAGGATTCAATTTAATTGATTTTACCTTGTTGCAATTCTCATTTTCTTCATATATAAAATATTAAATTCATCAAAGATTTTCATATCGATATCAATATTCAAAGACCTAGACAAAATGCAGTTATGAGGTTTATTTACTGAATATATATGATGTCTTATTTTATGTCATATATTTAGCTGCGGAACATTATGTCATCTTAAATATAATAATATTTTGTTCAAAATCAATGTTTGGTTTATGCAAAATACCCATGAGTTGTTATTCTTCTTCATTTCACATAATAATTTAACTTGGTTTTTCTGTGATCCCAATGTTATTATTATTTGATACACGTGTTAGTTATTGAGCATTTTTTATCTTCACGATAATCCTCATTAGGAAGTTAATAGGAGTTTTATTTCTTTAACGAGATTTATTTTCAGCGGATATCTATCTTTAGCACCAATAGACCTCTCATACATCTAGCATTGAGGACTATTTTTTAATATATACGGTTCATAAAGATTTCCAATTTCATTGTGGTTAATGAGATTTGTTCAATCCTTATAATCAATACGTGCATTTATAAATGCATTTGACAAATTACTTGCAAAATATTGCAAGTTAATTATATTTAGAACTTCTAGTTTTAATTCCTTTGTGCATAAATTTAAATATTAAAGATCTTTATGAAGTATTCTATCAAATATAGGCTTTTAACTTCCTTTAATGCCGAGAAATGAATTTCATCCAATTTACAGTCATGTTCTTATTTTACATTGACAGCCCATAAAAGTACGTTTTGGCGATGAATAAAATTTAGACTGTAAAATAAACATGTTTGCCAGTATGTTTGCTTGTACTGCAGAAATTATGAGAATTCTTGTTCCTTTCCAAATTGCATATAGTGTATTGGCTCTCATCCGAGTTGTCAAAAAAAACTATTTAGTTCATCCAGCGTATGATAACATGATTCGCTTCCAACCAAGACATTACAAGATTTACGACCATGTCCCTCATTTGCAATACGTTCAAGCCATCTGCTCGTACTATGCAAGATCCTAAGTGGATTTCTATGTTGGGACAGATACGGGTGGCAAGGGTTAATCAACTAGTCGGAGTAATTATGCACAGGTAGGGTTGGCAATTTCTGACACGACACGATAACACGACACGAACACGCACGATAAAAGCGAGCACGAACACGACACGAACCTGTTAAGCTCAAACACGAACACGACACAAACCCGTTAAGCTCAAACACGATAATGACACGACACGAAAACGACCCAAGACGATAAAAATTAACCTTACTAAAATTGTCAGTTTTACACTTGGGACAAAAAAAATTTAATACGACACGAACACGCACGATAATGATGAGCACGAACACGACACGAACTTGTTAAGCTCAGACACGAACCCGTTAAGCTCAAACACGATAATGACACGACACGATAAGACACGACACGATAACGACCCAACACGCACGAATTGCCTGCCCTATGCACAGGTCATGTTTCGCTCTCTTGGTGCTAAGTTCTATGTTCTTCTTACAGTCTTCAAACACAAATGAATGTGATGCACCGATATCAAAGAGCACAAGGATGGGCGAATGATTTATCTAACCCATACATGTCAGGTATCCCTGATCTTCTTTATCCATGGGCTGCTCAAGGGCATAAACCCTTCCTTGACGTGTTGGTGGTGGTGATGGCTGCTATTGGTGGTGCTAGGGCACTTGTTGAATAGGCCTTACTTGAAAGGAACAGTTCCTAAGATTCTGGGATTGAGCTCGGCCTTACAGTGCGCAGCAGTTGGGTGTTGTTGTTTTCCTGGAGCTGGTTGCGGAAATCCTGCCTATTATTTTATTGACAAAACTGCAAAGAGTAGTGCCCGATCCTTCCGCTATTGTAGCAAGTTGCGCAAAGGGCTGCAGACTCTGTTTTGTGGACCCTTCCACAGCGGTTGCAACGTCTGATGGCAAAGTTTTCATAGCAGTTGTTTCCTTGGTTCTGGTTATTATTTTGGTTATTCCCCTAGTTGTTCCTAACAACTTGGTTCCCTTATCGCATTGGAGATTTAGGGTTATCTTCTTGTTTCCTCTTCGTTCCATGTTCTACTGGCAGTTCTTGTTTGTTTCCTATTGTCGTGGCTTGGAGGTCATTCTTCAGAGCGATTTAAATTTTCAACGCTAGTTGGAGAGAGTCCTTGTAAGCCAAGCCAGTGAAGCAAGCTATGGAAGCATGAATCTCAGTTTGCAATCCTAACGTAAATTGGACTACTTTTTTCTCATTGGTGTTAACAGCATCAAGAGAATATCTTGATAGGCTACACAACATCCTGCCATATTTAGTCACTATTTGTCCCAAATCAGACTATCTATTATTGCCCAACAGAAATTTTAAGTGACCTTGCACTTCACAAGTTGGCTGTTAGTTCCCAGCTCGTGTATTTAAAAACTAATTGTTTAACATAAAATTATACTTAGCCGATTTTAAGTTGTACTCCAACACTTAGAGAGTGTTGGTTTTTTATTCAACTGAATAAGTAAATAAAGCAGTAAATGCACAAGGATATTATAGAAGTTGAAGTCAAGAGGTCAAGGTATGTCTAAGGCTTTCACAACTTTTGAGGAAGGTTGATGCATTAGAGGTAAGTTACCGGCGTAAAATAAAGTGCTTGTTGGGTGGCAACTCTATCTCTTTAATTTGTTCTTATTTTACAGATTGATAGTTAGATTTCAATTTGACAGTAGTATAGATTTTTAGTTGTGCAAGATCTCGTATTGTGAGTTACAATTGTTGCGCTTGATGTTCATGTTTGTTTCTACTTGTTGTAGGAGTATTGATATGTGTTTAATGTGTAAGAGGTAGAGTTTACATGTTGATTTGGTGTTTGGTGATGCACTTCTGATCACTGATATTTATATCAGATAAATTGCAAATATATTGTTCAAATAAAATTATGCTCAAATGTCATGCATGAAATAATCCTATGCACTAATTTTTTGAGCACAATTATCGTATTAATTGTTTAAGCAATCATAAATTAGATTTGAGGTTTTTAAACCAGGCAAATAAAATAAAATAAAGATTTAAATCAAATACAGGAAGACACAAATCCTAGGGTAGAGTTTTAATTCTGGATAACATGCGAGGATCATTTATATTAAAAGGTGGAATGCTGCAACAATGTATATTTCCCTGGTCTAACAAATATAACCTAGATTACTAATTAATGACTATCTCCTCTCGGTCTCAAAATACCAAATTAGTCAATCTCATTCATACATCAACTTCAAATTCCTACAACTGAATACTTCTTCGTTGGACAGTATAGATTATATCATGTATTCTTAATCACAATATCAATAATTACTCCTTCTATCAATAGCTAGACATCTAAATTAATTATCACCTCTCGGTCCTTGAATTAATTTAGAATAAAAAGATAAACACAGTAATCATAAACCTAATTAATTAATCCTAAACATGCATAAAAAATAATTATTCAAACCCTAGAACCTACTATGATTTTAGCTAGACATAAATAAAATAAAAGACATAATTAAACTGAAATAGAATTGCATTAAAATAAAAATAGGAATTCTAAAATAAAATTACTAAAAACTAAAACTAAAGACTAAAAACTCTACAGAAATTGAGGTTGAGAAGGGATGTATGGATTAAGGTCCATTGAATAAACAAGTCTAGAGGGGTATTTATAGAGTTTGTTGTGGGCTTTACATGACTGAATTACAAGGAATAGGATTTAGATTTGATGTCAATCTCAATCCAAAATATCATAACTTATATATTGAGTGATTTGTATCTTCAATTATTGATATATCTTCTTGAATTTTGGAGCAAAATTAGGATCGATCTGAAAGTATCTTAAGAAAATCTTGTAAGATTTGTACAACTTCACGAATTCGATCATATTTTTTTATTTATAACTCTGATTACTACCATTCCACTTGCATTGGATATCCAACTCGATTAATTATATGTGGATATGCATTAATAGATTAGATTCGAAGTATTGAGTGAGATATGGCTAATTTACTCTAGCCCTTTTTTAGCCTACGAAAATTTGCTGTGAATTTTTTCTTCAAATCTTCTTTTCTCTATCCAAATCTTCCAGAATCTTGATTAATCTTTAATCCTCAATTATACTTGATATAATCTTCAATCTTTAATTATCCGTATTCCTCATTTTGTAATTGATATCCATAAACTTGTGCAAATTTACCACCACAAGCAAAATACCACTCTAATCCAACTCATGCAATAAAATAAAGAAAATTAAACTAAAACATAATAAAAAGTACTTATAAATCAAATCAATAATGAGTGGAAATATAAACTCATCAATCCCCGAAACTTGAATATTCCATTTTCCTCAATCAAAAGAAATGAATAAATCTCAAATTCATGTAATTGAGATGTGCAATGCCTTACAAGATTCATCACAATCCAAGTATGAAATCTCCTATGGAGGATTTCCAGTTTGTCTTGATCAACTCTATTACAACTCAATTCATATCTTATAGAGGACTTTACAAGTTTTGCACAAACTAGAGCTAATCTAAAAATACTCTAAATTGGTGGTTTCTATACATTGTTTGACACATCAAAACATAGTAATTGATAGGAAAACTTCCTCACACTCCCTAATGGTTGGTTGTCCCTCGGTTTCCAGGTGTCTCGCTTCCCTCTTATCTGATAGGAGTGACTCCATGCCGGATCATTCAGTTCCCTTTCGCTTAGTTCGAACAATGGCTTTTGCTGGAGAGCCCTTCTTTCTCCTTGCCTTTAGGGTCTCTTCTGCTTGTAGCTCTATATCTGCCTTCGCCCGTACTTCTGCCATTGTGGAGCATTGGTATTTGTTCAGCTCTACAAACAAATTCGACTCAAAATAACCCCTAAGTTAATACCACTATGGCGGTATCCTCCAGGCAGTTCGGGACAACCATTCGTTCTTATGCAATTTGAATTATTAGAAGCATGTTAGGCTATATAAAATCAAACATGATAAATTTTTGACTATACATAGAGACTTCACTACCAAAAATTCATCATTTTGCGACCACAAAATTGGTTGCAAATCCGTCGCTAACTGCTATTTTGCGACGGATTTGCGACCAAAAACCTTGGTCGCAAAAACCTTGGTTGCAAAAAAATTTGCGACCAAAAATTTTAGCCATCGCAAATTTTTGCAACGTATTTGCGACCACATTTTTGGTCCCAAAATTTTGCAACTAAACATTTTGGTCGCAAATCCGTCGCAATTTTTGTACTTAAATTTTGTGCCCTGCGTTCAAGGAGTTTCGAACTCAGGACCTCCCGCACGCGTGATGAGCGCGCTCCCACTGAACCAAACAATAATCTCATACATTATACGCACTAAAAAATATAAAAATAAAAAAAGAAAGAACTTAGCGACGGATTTGCAACCAAATTTTTGGTCGCAAATTTAGCAACCAATATTTTGGTTGCAATTCGATCGCTAAATTTAAAATTTTATTCCGTCGCAATTCCGTTGTTAATCCGTCGCTAAATTGCGACCCCTTTTTTTGTCGCAAATCCGTCGCAAATTTGTAATTTTTTTGTAGTGCTTCTAGACAATTTATTGTGTTCAGTGAATTAATTCATGGTCTAACCCCCTACGGGAAGAAGATTAAGATTGCAAGTGTTTTCTCCTAGCAAAAATAGACATGATTTAGAAGGAATGAAAGTTAAAAAATTTCTTCTTTTTTGGAAGAACCTCCAATTTTCGTCCTTTTTCTCAAAGAATTATTCTCTTCTTTCAAAAATCCGCTCTCTTGATTTGCACCCATGTCAGGAATTTTATGCCTTGATGTGTCATATCATACATTTAGTAAGCTATTCTTGTATAGGGATGACTTAATTTTAGTCCAGTAACTTGTAATCTTGTATAATATATTGAATTGTAACTGATAGGAATCAACCATCACTCACCACAGAAGACTGGACAAAATCTTTATAGAACTGACTTTCATTTAAGAATGAGTTTTAACTAGTAAAGTTAAGAGAGATGACGAAAAAGCCAACAAGAAACTAAGGCTTTTATTTGCAAAGGACAGTACGGCCAACTACTCCCAAATGGCTACTTTCCAAATGAAACAGAGCGTTGTCTCTCTCCATATAAATATCATAGGAGATTTGCATAGAATAAAGATGAATACACATAAAAACAAGACATTATTAACGCAAAAAATAGTCATCTCTTGAAACGTAATCTCTAAACTTTTAAAGCATTTACTGAGACCCCAATCTATATAGGTTGAAACCCAGAGTCCAGCATATCTTTAAGATAGTTGAATCCGAGATGGCTTTCTGTCTTCAAAAGTTGAGTTTTATCATCTCACCCTTCTACGTTTTGTGAAGAACTAAGCATTGTGTTGATCCAGCTTACAAGCCTAGCGAGGTGCTCATGGTAAACCTTGCAAGTCTGAGGTCAGTCAGGAACCTAGCGGCGTGTTCGTTGTAAAGCCCTCTACCTGATGCTACATGAATATGGAGGATGCAAGAGCTTCCTCAAACAAGAAGAAGTTCGGTTGTACTGCATTGTAAACTGATCTTTATTGATTCTTGATCTAATGAATTGAAAGTGGATGTATGCTCATTAGTATCCAAACCATTATATATTTGGTTTTTTAACTGACAAAATCATTGATGTATTACTCGAATTAGCTTTAGACTACTTTAAAGAGTAAGCAGTTTCACAAAACCCCAGCTGACTTGAGTAAGACTCAGCTTGGACCACTGTATTTAAGACTTTCGTTGAGTTATTAAATGATAGAATTTGGGATCAACTAGTGGTATCAAGGTGTTTGGTCTATTCAGATTAACTGCTTTGTATCACTTTGGAACATATCTCGATATCCATTTCTCACATTTACATTTGTAGCGAGCATATTATTGGAGGTTAAATAGTTCCAATCTACCTCAGTTTTCATTAGATAATGCTTAAGCTTGCACAAGAAGATCTTCATGAGTCTCAAGAGCTTTCATCAAGAAGTAGTGGATACACTGATCAAAGTGTCTTCATAAGTTATAATCCATGACACAAAAATTGATGAGATTAATGAATCAAAGAACACTAAAGTATCTAGTCTAAAAGATCATCATGAAAAGATGTTTAATTAGTTCAGATGGAGCAGTTGAAACAAACAATCACTTAGCATTTATGGTCAATGATGAGTTGGAAGACAACATGGTCATTTCCTCTTTAACTGAGCTAAAAAAAATGAGGTAACTGAGTGTCCATAAGTTATTTCTTTCGTTTCACATATTTTTGAAGATTCTAAGTTATATTACTCCGACTCAGATGAATCATCCTTGGAAAATCTATCAAAAGAATTTTCTATTCTTTATGACTTAAAATAACAAATTTATGCATGAAACACCAAAACTGAATAATGAGAACTGAAAGTCTTAGTCCCAGTTGCCACTGGCTCCGAAACGAAGACACTTGACTAGAAAGGTAGGATTAGAGTGTTTCCAGCTGGAAGATGACGGTGAGGAGTCATCATTGTGCATGTAGTGCCAGAGATAGTGAGATTTAGTGAGCGAGATAAGTCAACATTTGATCTTTGACTGAGGGTTGAGGCGTTAGATTTTGTCATCCAACGCAGACGGTAGCTTTGATTTCACATACCGCTGAATGGAGACCTTCGAGGTGATTTTTTGGGCTTAGTAGGCGAATATCGTGACCTTAGACATTGAGTTGTCACACTAAATTGGGTTTGAATTTGCATTTGAGTCAAATTAGATTTGGACCACATATATATATAGTGGTGATCATATGAAAATTATTTTTAGTTTGAGAAATGATAATAAACTCAGCCTTTGATCATGTCATTACAATGCTCAAGATCTATTTAATTATGTGTGCAGTTTTAGTCCATTATCCTGCAGTATTACATAATTAAGGTTAGTTTTGTAATTTTAGCTTTTTTTTAAATTGAAATAGTATTTGATCAGATTTTTTATTCCTTTTTTCGCACGATCCGATTTCATCTTTCTTCTTAGTGCGATTTGATTTCTATGTCTTCCTTCGATCAGATTTTTTTCCTAGTTTCTCGAATTTGCATTAGTCTTTGCAGTCATCTTTGTTAATTCTGGTTGTTATTGAATTCCATTTTTTATTTTGGAGTTCTGTCGTTTAACCAAGTTACGGTAGATCGCAGATGTGAAGGTAAAATTAGAAGTTTCTTTCACTAGTTTTTATTTTTGATCTATGATTGAGTTCATGTTTGTTTTGATATTTTGTTTAGAGATGATTTGTGTTGGGAATTGCAAACTTTACGTTATTGATTGTTCGTGCGAGAAGATAATTTAAAAAGATTTTATCTATTATTTATTTTTCTGTCTTTTTTATTCATTATAGTTCTATAACGTGTGCATTTTTTTATCATGATTCGTAAAATTTTTGTTGTAGTGACATGTTCATTTTTAGGTTTATATTATGCATTATTAGTGATAAACTTATGCATTTTATTATATTACAGGTTCATTTATATCAAATTGTCTTGATGAGATGAAACCTTTAAAGGGGCTAGAGTTTTTAGAACTCTTGATGATGATATTGAGTTTTATAAGGTTTATGCTCGTATTGTTGTTTTGAAGAAGAAGAAGATGTTTGAAGGTTTTTATGGTAGATCTGTTCCTGAAAATATTGAAGTGTTGCCTCCAGTTATTGTGAAAACCAAAGGCAGTGGGAGTCGAATTGCTTCGAGGAAGGAGAAAGCTCTTAGAATGTTGGATAAACCAATGAGAATGTGTGCAAAATGTAAAAAGTTGACCTATTATGATTCAAAAAATTGTGGCAAAGTCAATAAGAATGTAACCAAAAATGCATGATAGTATTCTTTTAGATGCACGTAGGATGGTAAAAAATGAACTTATTAGTTTTTAATTTCTCTTTTACTGCACTTTTATTATAATGAACAATGTAGTAGTATTGATTTTTTATGTTACATATTATATCCTTTATAAATGATGAAATCCTGCCTGCGGTGGTTGCGTGTAAATCGAAGTTTTAATTACGATAGTTAATGCGATGTAATTTTAATTTTTTAATTCATATTTATGTAAAAATGAAGTAAATCAGACTTAAAATGTAGGTTGTTGTTTGTTTTTTATAATATTTTTACTGTTTTGACCTTTAATGCATGATATTTTAGAAAAAATGTCGTGTTTTTTTAGTTTCTGTAATATAATCATGTTCGTAGATTTGATAAAATGCACGGCCCTGATCAGAGGCGGATGCATGTTCTCTAATGGGGGTACACTTGTATCCCCAAAAGTTAATTTTTTTTTATTTATATATATATATATATTTTTTTTTATATATATAAATACTTATATAATGTACCATTAATATAATTTTATTTATATATTGTATCCCCAATTATAACTTTCTAGATTCGCCCTGGCCCTAATATATTCTCATTTTTTATTTACTTTTAATAGTTATAACAATATTAGGAAAAAAATAAAAGCCAAAATTTTGACAATAAATATCATATACATTAATACTTTTAAACAATTATGTGCCGCCGATGGGCACAAATATATCCTTAAATTGCACCAAGTAGCACAAAACTGCCACATGGAGCTAAGAAGCCCCGCAATTTCACCACGAATTTATTTCGCAATATATATAATTTTAGATTCATGTTATACATTTTACTTTTATAGTTTTTCAATATTCATATATTTAATCCCTCAGACTTTAGTTTAATTTCCTAATTCGTTTACTAGGATTTATTATATCTTTTATAATTCTTGCTAATTATTGATTACCAGAGTTTTTTATCTATAATAATATTCTAACAATAATTATATATCATAATTGGATCTAATAAGTCTTATGCATGGTTGTAAAAATCGTTAAACGCTCGAGTGGTGCCAAGCACATAGGCGGTTTAGGCAGGGCATATGTGTTTTTTAGGCGTTAGTTCATCGGTAAGCCAATATTTATAATATATATTTATCAATAAATAAAAATTAAAATTATATAAATTTTAATTATTTTTTAAAAATATAAAAAATAGGTCATCTAACCAGTTAGGTGCCACGTAGCCCGCTAAGTCGGCCATCTAAGTTGGCGAGTAGCTAGTTGGCCACTTATATCGGTGTCTAAGAAGATTAGACGGCCTAGGCGGTGTCCTTGACGACGATTACTCGCCAAATCGATTAGACACAAAGATTTGAGGGTAATCAGTACGATTGGGGACTGTCTAGCGCCTAAGCGGGGTCTAGGCAGTAATCCTAGACGGGGATTTTTGCAGCAATGGTCTTATGTAAAATAAAATTGGAATAAAAAATACAAAATATGAAAATATAAGAGACGAAGATGCAAAAGGGAAGGGTAGATTCGGATTAAAGTAAAAAGAGAAAAATACAAACAAATGTTGCTACTACACCTAACATTGGAATAATAATAATAGTCAAGTGTGAAAAGAAGAAAGAATTTACAACCAAAAGTCAGCACCAATCGCCTAATTTTTTTCCCCACCAATAATCGATCAAAGCATGAAGCTATCATAATTAATCCTATTCCCACTCCCCGGAGCCACGCCGCCGTCGCCGCCCCCACCACCGCCGCCGCCATGCACGTTGTCCATCATGAACATGTGATGAGGAGGCTGCTGCTGTTGCTGCACTTGGTTTGGATACTGCACGTGGAAGCCACCCGGCGACGCCGCGGTGGCAGTAGCTACTTGCTCCATGTAGTTGAGGGCAGCAGCGCGGTTCGGGATCAGCTGTCTGGCGGCGAATGGGGCGGTGGCGGCGGGGCCGCCGGTGAAGTGCTGCACCATGGCCCTGAAGTTGGTGGTGTCCGTGTTGAGTAGGGTGGTGGGGGTCCGCCGGGAAGCCCTCGACCGGCGGCGGACCGGCTTGGCCACGCGGCCTTGCTCCGGGCTCAAGTTGTTGTTTCTTGAGGCGGCGGCGGTGAAAGCATTGGTGGGGGAGGTTTCGGTTTGGTTGACATGGGAAAACTCGTTTTGGTAGGGTTGAAATATCCAATCGTTAGGGTTTGACATGGTTTGGCTAATGGCCATAGGGAATATGAGACCTCTAGATTAAGCGCTCTCTCTCTCCCTCTCTTGGTATTCTAGAGAGAGAAGATAGAACAAATTGAGATGAAAGGATAGAAATTAAAAGGGTATTTAGTGTGGTTAGATTGGAGTATTTATATAGGGGAGGAGTGTTCTTGGTCTTTTAAGTCAACTTTTTATATTTATTTATTTTTATAAGTTATGAATAATTCGGTTTATATCATAATTGGTCAAGTATTATTACCAAAACATAAGCTACTATGACCTCAACATAGTCCCTTTTAGGTCTAGTGGATCAATTAACGGTGGAATCGTGTAACTAAAAATTAAGGGTTCAAATTTAAAGAAGTTTTTAACATGTAATGTTTATAATCTTAATCGAGAATTAAGCTTAACAGGAACGTGTTTCAATTAAATAAATCAAAAGAAGCTTTTCGAAAAGAACAAAAATTGAATAGTTTAGAAAGATGGAGGATATATGTGCAAGCTATAGGAATATGTCTTTATATATGAAATAAAATATAATACTCCCTCCGTCCTGCCAGATTAGTCCATTTATCCATTTTCGTCTGTCCCGCTAGATTAGTCTAATTTCCTAAAATGAAAAAAAATCTCCTCACATCAATAAAATATTAATTTCACTATACTTACAAACATTGGTTTATGTGCTGAAATCAAAAGGGACTAATTTAAATCAATTAATCAATATAATTGAGTGATAGATTCAATTTATCTTTAATTACTAAATTGTCTTATAAAGAAAGAGATGTTTTATCATTATAAGGTGGCCCACTTTCAAATGAATGTCCATAATCGACGTGGAGCGTAAAATTATTAATATTTCAAACTGCTGACAACCGTACTATTATGGCGCACATCACAATAATTAAATTAATTGTGATACAATAAAAGATCCAACTCATCCTTACGAAATCATCTTAGAGGATGTCTCATCATTTATAAAATAGTTGAGTCTATTATATCCACCACCGTTAATATAGGACAGATTTAATATCAAGAAATCGAACCGAAATGGATTGTTTTGATTAAGGATTGAATGCATGTTTGATGGAGTTTCTGGAAGGGGGCGTTGCTTCTGCGAAGCAACGTACTATTCCAAATTGAAGATGAAAGCAATGACCTCACTACCTCCAATTCTAATTTGTTTTTTTCATTGGAAAATAATTTTCATGACCATTGACTTAATATAACTCACTAGTCTTGCACGACCAATTTATTTATTTATTTAATTTTTGGTTAAAATATGAGAGTGAGAGAGAGAGAGGGGAAAATGGCTATGGCAATGGCACCTTTATTTGTTGAGTCTCGTTCATTTTATTTATTCATGGCGATTTACATTTCTTTTAATATTACTTAGCTTTTAACTATTGTGTTTGGACAAGATTAGCAATATATTTACAAAAAAATTAATTTAAAATTTGTATTTTTTGAAATAGATATTGTCCACTCGTTAATTAACGAATTCTATTTGTTGGTTCGTTAATTATGCACATCGCTTATATGAATATTGACTTGTATATGCAGTCATAAACCTACTTTAATAAACTGTATTTATACGTGTGACATGTAATAGTTATTTTTGTTTCTAAAAATATTACTACAAATCAAAGTTCATTTTTAAAAAAAAAAAAAA
>JAPKLW010007799.1:0-14384 GCA_026898455.1 Plectranthus barbatus | reverse complement strand
ATAGTGAAATATCTGAAGGGGACTGAATCTCTTGGAATATGGTATCCCAGAAATGATGAACTTACACTCATTGGATATTCAGATTCAGATTTTGCTGGATGCCGTATAGATCGAAAGAGTACCAGTGGTACGTGTCAGTTTCTAGGACACAAGCTAATCAGTTGGTTTAGCAAGAAGCAGCACTCAGTTGCTACATCTACCACTGAAGCTGAATATGTTGCCGCTGCCAGTTGCTGTGCTCAAATTATTTGGATCAAGCAACAACTGGAGGACTATGAAGTGGACACTGGCTGTGTTCCAATCTATTGCGACAACAACAGCGCTATGTGCATCACGAAGAATCCGGTTCACCATTCTAGAACCAAGCACATAGATATTCGACATCACTTCATACGTGATCATGTCGAGAAGAAGGATGTCAGCGTGGACTACATCAGAACTGAAGATCAATTGGCTGACATCTTCACCAAGCCACTACCAGAAGCAAGATTCAAGGAGTTGTGCATCAAACTCGGTCTTCTAGAGATTGATGCGAGCCCAAGTGTTGAGGAAGAATGAGTCCCAGCTCTCATTCTGTTCTTGGTCTTCAGGAGGATGCTGATTACGACTAAGTCCAAGCTCTTAGTTGTTTCCATTCAAGTGGTATCTCTAGCTCACTGATGGTTACTACTGGCGGAACTTATCCCTTAATTATCCAAGGAAATGAGTCCCAGTTCTCATTTCAATTTGCCAGCATAAACCATCAGTTCAAGCGAAATTGGGTCCCAGTTCCCAATTTCAAGCGATGATAAGAAGTGGATTTCTTGAAGAGAAGATGACGCGGAATAAAATTGAGTCCAAGCTCTCAATTTTCTTATCCTTCGAGTTGTCAGCAGACAACTGGCGATTTCCTACGACTGACTCGGGTGCAAGTCGTAAGTACCAGTTGTCAACTGGTAAGGAGGCCATGCTGACAGGGGGAAGTATTCAACTGGCATATAACTGTTGACCAGTTATACTACTGATGACCAGTTGAGTCCCAGCTGTATCAGAAAAGGCGGGATTGTTCAAATCCAACTTGCGTGTACAGCCCTCAGAATTTAATGCGGCATTTAATGCCACATTTAATGTGCACAGTGTCTGCGCAGTCCGACGCTTGGGTGCCACCAATCGCTGCGTGCCACGTCAGCCCCATGGCGTAGCCCATGTCAGCACGACCGCGCACGTCGCACAGGGAACCGGGCCTGCTGATGACCGTAGATTCTGACTTGCTGAGAATTCATCCCGGTCGTTTAATCTTGCATGGCCCTAAGTATAAATACCCGATCACTTCCTTCGGGTTAACCTTTATGTTTCCCTACTTTCAGAACCCTACTTTCAAATTCTCTCATCTTCCTTTGAGATTTTCTGAAACTTGAACATTTTCTGAAGTCATGGCATCATCTTCTCAACCTCCAGCTGATAACCCTCCATCTACACCTACATCATCCCAGCCTGGTTCACCAAATCTACCCCTCGCTGAAGCCCATATGCCGACATATACTGGCATAGTGAAAATTGAAGATGTCGATTACACATATCCATTCGCCCGACTGGTTCAGTTGAACAGGCCGGCGACCAGGGGACAGCTCTCAAACGCGCAGGTTAGGGCTGCTCAGGTCCAGAAAGAGAAAATACTGAATGCGAAATTGGCCCTGAAAAATTACGGGGAGGAGCTGATGGAGATGATTGACCGAGAAGAGCTCCGGTAGTACCTGACGGCGACACCCCAAACTTTTCATCCACACATGGTAGCCGAGTTCTACGCTCGGGCCGTGATAGCTGACGACAGGAAGTCTTTCACAACTTCCGTTTTTGGTCACCTGATCACCGTCACTGCGGAATACCTCGCCGATCTCTTCGGACTGAGGAATGAAGGAGAAGATGTGGCCACGTATCTTCAAGATGATACGGCGGAATTCCGGAGAAGGTGGGCGCTGTGGAAGAAGCCAGAAGTCACCGCCTTCCGGACTGGCATGAAGAAGTCCGAGATGGAGGAGTACTGGCAGATGGTGTGCGATATTGTGGTTCGCATGCTACAATGCGAAGTCGGCTCGTACGCCGAGTTGAGCCTGCGGAAGTTCTCCGTGATGTGTGCCCTGGTGGATGGAATTCAGGGCAACTGGGCCGAATTTTTCTTTGGCCGGTTGCTGGAGAATGTGGCGCGGAACATCATCGTGCCAACGGAAGGGAGATTTGCCCACGCCGTATCCTTCGGGCTGAGGATCAGCCACATCCTGGAGATGGAATTGGGTGATGGTGTGGACCAGGGGGAACAGCTGGTTGGTTCCGACTTCATACCAGCCACGAAGGCGAAGTTGCCCCACCCAGATTACAAGAAGCCCCGGAGGCTGAAAGGGAAGTCAGCAGTGGACCCTGCTGAGGTCGTTTCTGAGGAGGACTCAGAAGACCTGGGAGAGCAAGTCCCAGCTGTGGCTCTCCCACTGACTGAGGAGGCAAGAGCTCAGTTGAAGAGGAAGCTGGAGACGGAGTCTCTCTTCGAAACCATGGAAGGCGCGGTGGCTGAGGCGACTGGTATCCACCCACGGGATGTACAACTGGTACCAGTCACCAAGAAGCCATCCCACAAGAAGCCCAAGACTTCCCAGCACCAGCAGCCACCATCAGCTGTTGCATATGACCCTGAGTCTGGGAAGATCTCCATCCCAGTCAAGAAGTCCGTCTTGGGACTGACTGAGGAGGAGACCCTCGAAAGGATGACTCGCAAGAGGAAGCGAATCCAGACCAGAGCTCAAAAGCTGGTGGAGCAGGCGAAGAAGGAGCAGCAAGCCTCCATAGTCAGGAAGAAGCAGGCCCAGGCAAGGTTGAAGGCCTTGGCCGACCAGCAGAAGAGGGAGGCAGAGCTGGCAGCCAGGGATGAGAGGTTTGCCAAGATAAAGGCAGAAACAGAGGCCAGGCGCCAGGCAGAGCTGGCAGAACAGATGAGACTGGCGGCCAAGGGCAAAGGAAAAGCGCTCGAAATCTCAAGTGCCGGCCGACCAGCACCAGCCCCACCAGGCGAGCTCCTACCTGAAGAAACATTTGAACGCCTGCTGGTGATGAGTGCTGACGAAGACATTATGTCTATCGTGGACCAGTACCAGGAGAGAGAGGAAGCTACTGATGTCCCTCCACCCGTGCAAGGGGGTGGTGGAGGTGAGGACGTCCCACTGGCTGCGCAAGGGGAAGCCAGTGGAGGAGCTGCGGAAGACCCACTGGCCGCGCAAGGGGGTGCCAGTGGAGGAGAAGAAGAGCGGGCGACCACCCCGGTACAACTGGCGAGCTTCTCGGATGTCAGTTCTGAATCCGAGGATGAAGAGGAACCAAGGGCTGAGGAGCCAGAGCAGGAGCCAGCTGCGGAGGTAGTTCATTACTCAATGGTGCAGAGGATGGAGCCAAGGGATCTGTTCCCAGACATTGATGATAAGGCTCGTCGTCCTGCCAGTCGCCCCCGATCTACAGATGCCTCGACATCATCTTCCGGGCGACCAGCAGCATCCTTTACAACACCAGCTAGGCGTGCTCGAACTGAAAGGCGCCCTTATATGCTCTGCATCCAAGAGCATCAACTGGTTGATGAGGATACCTTCCAGGCTCGAGTGACAGGGGTGCACCGGTGGGAGCAGCGCGGGGAGATGGCATTTCATAATTCAAGAGTGCCAGAGCCATCTGCATTCAACATCATACCCTTCAGCGGACTCCCACACCAGTCGGTCTATGCCTCTAGAATCACTGACTGGTGCCTGCCCCTGCAGCCAGTGGAATATTACAACTCCACTCTCTATGAGTATGCTGAGAACATCACGGTGGAGGTGGAAAATGACGTCAATGACGAGATGATATCCAGCTACCGTAGACTCTGGAGGGTGGATCCGGAACTATGTCTGGAGTTCCGGAGATGGCGGATTTTTGATAGATGCCAGCGCCTGCTGACTGTGGAGAAGCGGGCAGTTCTCTATGCCAGGCTGGGTCTTGGCTACTGGAGAGCGGAGGAGGAGTGGGCTAATGCTTTCATGGGCACTGATCCTGAGTACCCCCAGCAGCTGTCTACAAGGAGGATCAAGCGACGCTTGCTGGAAATTGCAGAGTATAGGCAGCTGACTGGAAGCTCCGGCCTCCCGCCACGGAAAAAGGTCAAGTTACCTTTCCTCCAGTTCCGAGTCACCAGTCGGGGGTACCAGCTGACGTATGCGCTCCGACGCCTCAAAGTGCTGGTTACCCTCCCGAGGATCCCTCCCTACCATGCTATCCTGTTCGACATGGCTGCCTGCGCCTTGCTGGTAGACCATATTGTGGAGGAGGATCCTTCTAGTGGTTTGTGGCTGACCCTTGCCGTCCCTCCTGTTCCTATTGTCTCGGGCGATCTCGTCCCTGATCATATGGACTGGCAAGTGGTGGATTTCACAGCCCCACCCGTTTTTGACGAAGTCCAGCCAGCTCCAGCTGGGGTGCCAGTAGCAGAGCCAGCAGCTGCTGTATCAGCCGAGGAGTCAGCAGCAGCTGATGCACCACTCTTGGAGCCAGCAGCAGCACCAGCGGAGGAGCCAGCCCCGATGGAAATATCAACTGCATCTGAACCAGCAGCGGCTCCTTCCGCAACTGATGTCCCTTCTTCTTCCATTGAAGTGTCAGCACAGCCAATCTCCGAGATCCATCCCCCTGCGCAGCTTCTTGCAATCATTGATGCTAGGATGGACCAGCGCTTCGCCAGCTTCAGAACCGAGATGACTCAACAAATGGAGTCATTCACCGCTGGAGTGTCCTCCTTTTTGGCGCGGATCCAAGAGGGGGAAAGTGCGCGAGCACGTGCTGAGGCTGAGAGAGCCCGTCTTGCTGAAGAGGAGAGGAGGATAGCTGCTGAGGAAAGGGAGAAGAGCAGACAAGATATGGCAGTGCTCACTGAGATCCTGAGGTCCTTAACCAGCAGAACTCAATCACCAGGATCATCTTCTCAGCCATAGTCTAGCTTCTTCATTTTGATGTAAGTATTTGTATCTCTAGACTAGTCAGTTTTCTATCCTGTACTTGTAACTGCAACATATTAATGGATTGATTACTGACAAGTTGATGACAATTCCTCATTGTCCAACAAGTTGTCTAAGTATTTACTTACTAGCTGAACTTACACTTCCAGTGTAATCAGCACCAGCACTCGTATCACACACTTTAAATCTTTTTGCTCTGATCTCAATTCTCATATTTTAAACGAGCAATATCCCTCTTTGTTTGAGGGGGAAGATTTTAGTTAGAGCTGATGTGAGGAAGTGGTTTCATGGGTTTAGATCTGATAGGCTTATTTTGTAAAACCCTGAAATACTTTGTAACTTTCCTCATCAGCTGAGTGCTCGCTGGTTAGGCTTTGATCGCACCAAAAAGGGGGAAATTGTTGGGAAATTTGGCTAAGTTTCCTCTCCCCAGTAGCTACTTGTTTAGATTCTAGTTTGGTGTTTTGGTGGATCAAATCCTAAGTCCTACCAGCGTCAGTTGTCTCTAGATAGCTCTAGATCTCAAATGTAAAGTCCTGTTTAGGTCTTTTGAGTTGTAAGTCGCAGCTGATCAAGACTCATGCTGGCTACTGTTCACCAGCATGAGATGTACTTACCAGTTGAGAAAAGTCTCACCAGCAAGCGACTGACAAGACTCGTGCTGACACTGTTCATCAGCATGAGAAGAGCTAATGACTGGCTACTGTTCACCAGTTGGGAAGGTTTTCATCAGCAGGGAGCTGACAAACCTTATCAGCAGAATAGGTGTTCTCACTGACACTGTTCACCAGCGGTGAAGCCACCAGTCATGGGAGATTCCAAGAGTTAACATCAGACATATTGGTAGACTTAGATTGTGCCAGCGCAAGTCACCAGCAGAGACTGCCAGCCCAAGATCACCAGAATGTTCTACCAGTCGGATGTTACCAGCAGAATTCAAGATTCGCTCTCCCAGAGTCTTAGAGACAAAAAGAAGATTCGTCTGAGGAATAAACTGACAAAGTATGACTTTAAGGGAGGATACCTTAAAGTCTATCAGTTCAAGACACCAGTTCCGATTCCTCGTACTGACGAATAGTGCCGTTCTGACATAAAGAGATCAATGTTAGATAAAGTGGACAAAAGCATGGCGCTTTCCGGAAATTCCTACCTGCCGCCGTCAGAAGGACATGCGACGACAGAGACCTTTTCCGGATGAGTCCAAACGGCTAGAAATTTGAATGGGATCCTGCGTCTATAAATAGGTCGGAGCTACCAACATTTAAGACGCTTGCTTCCCAACATTCAATACTCTTGACCTACCGAAAGACTCAGAATTTATTACGCTCAAGCAAGCAAGCAAATCTTTCGAGGCTTTACTTAAAGCTTTTCCGTGTGTTAATTTATTCAAACACGAGACTTCAAGCTTCCAGCTTGTAAGTTACAGATCTCGTTGGTGTTCTTTCTCTTCTGAGGAAGTTCACAGCAGCTCTTGTGCCAGCCAGCACTTGAGTTATTACGGGTTTTTTGCCGTATTGAGAAGACACGTTCTTGGGAGAACTAAACACCCAGTGAAGCTGTGGAGGTTGAAGTGACGTGCTCGCACTCCACCAGCTGATCAGAGTTGAAGAAGGACAAGGCCGGGAGCGGTTGATCTAGTGAACTGGTGGACGAGGCATTCACCAGCTAGAGATAGATCGTAGGACGCTTGTACCTGATTACTCTTAGTGAATTTCCAGTGCTACGACTGGAGAGTGGACGTAGATCAGTTGATCGAACCACTATAAATCCTTTGTCTTTTATCAGCTTTCTGCATTTCATACTGATTTAAAACCCAGCACCCAAGCGCTGGTGTATATCTGAAAACTGATATAATTGTGCAAACAAGGCTTAAAACATTCCAAGTCTTGAGCTACCAGCTGACGAGCCAGTTGCCAGTCAGCTGAGTACTCAGAGTGCCAGTTGACTTACCAGCTGACAAGGTCCCAGTCAGCTGAGTAACCAGCAGAGCGCAAGAAACGAATTAACACATTTTCCGCTGCCAAGTTATACCCTGATAATCCGGGACCAACAAGTGGTATCAGAGCGAGGTTCTTATAGACCGTTCGTATCTGAGTCGCTTAGGACCGTGATCCACGTTTCCTTGCGCTCTCTTCTTTTTGCTTGTCTGTTTGATTAGCTCAGGTACATCAAGATGAATATTCCGAAGCTACTCGACTACAAGTCTGTGAAGCATGATACATGGCGGAAGAGGACTCTTATCTCTCTAAAGAGCATTCATCCAGAGATGAAAGATGTGCTAGAGACAGGGCCGATTGAGATCACCAAGATTCAGCACCAGCTAGGAGATCGTCCAGCTGCCGTGATCCCAAAGCCCCAAGACGAATGGAATGCTGAGGACAGGAAGCGGAATCAGTTGGATTCCATTGCTCATGAACTGATCCTGGCATGTCTTCCAGAGTCATTGATGGAGGAAGCACTCCAGTTCAACAATGCCAAGGGAGTATGGGATTATCTTGATAGTCTAAGTCAAGAAACTGATCAAATGAAACGCAACAAATTGCAGGTTGCGGTGGACAAGTATGAGTCCTTCCATATGCTGCCTGGAGAAACCATCAAGGAGATGGAGGCGAGATTCAACGCCATCGTCAGCGAGCTAAAGTCCCTGGACAGGAAGTATTCAAATGAAGATCTTAATGCTAAGATCCTGTCCAAGATGCCCAAGGAGGACTGGTTCGTGAAGACCACAGCTCTGAAGGAGAAGGACCTGTCCAAGATGACTCCCAAGGAGTTATTTGCTCAGTTGCAGGCACACGAGTGGGACATCCAGATGGTGAACAAGAATGAGGCCATCCGGAACATCGGATCCCCCAGCATCAAAGCTCAAGACGAAGCTTATTTCGTCAAGAAGGACTTCAAGTGGAAGCACAAGAAGCCCTTCCATGCTGACACATCTGCTGCCCAGCACAACCAGCCGAAAGAGATCCCAGTCACATCGGGATCTAACTCAAAAGACGGCGAGAGCTCTATCGCAGATCTTGAGCAACAGATGAAACGACTGGCTTTCCTTCTGGAGAAAGCCAAGTCAAAGCAGGGAGTATCTCTGAGCTCAACTGACGGCAAATTCGTCAAGAGAGCTCCCCGTGCTTGCTACCAGTGCCAATCCCCTGATCATTTAAAGTTTGAATGTCCACAGGTGGACAAAAATGAGCGGGAAAGGCTAAAGAAGCTCTTTGAAGAGCGCGCCTCCAAGGCCGTTGCCAAGGCTATGCTGACCAGGACTGAAGTGCCTGACATACCCGACCATGATGATGGGGAGTATGCGTCAGACGAGGAGTCAGAAGAGGAAGCTCTACTGGCACTTATGGCAGCTTTTGGGGAGGAGTCAGCTGAAGGAAGTGCTGACAGTGAAGAGGCACTTGCAGCTGATGATCAGGTACAATCATCAGCTTCCCCAATGCATATCATGCCTTCTATTTGTTTAGACGATTCTGAGTCGCGTTGCTCCGACTCAGAAGCTGTCACTATAGACATTCTTCAAAAAGAATTTTTAAAATTTTATGAAATAAAGAATGTCTTGGCTGGCGAAAATGCTTCGCTGAAAGATCAAATTTCTGTTTTGACCAAGGAGATTGAAAAATCGAGGTCAGTCAGTGAAGAGCTAGCCACTTTGAAAAAGAATCACTTTGAGTTGCTCCAAGATTTTCAAATTACAAAAACTGAGCGAGATAACTTTCACGATCTCGTTCTGGAGCAAGAAAATAGAATAAATTTTTTGAATAAAGGCTCAAAGGATTTGGAAAAGGCTCTATCTCATTGGAGAAAGCCTTCTGATAAGTCCGGGTTGGGATTTACAAAAGATTTGAGCATAAATCAGCCCGAATGAATCAGTACTGGTAAGGGTAAGGGCAAACTGGTAAATGCATCAGCACCAGCTGGTAATACCAATCAGTCCCGTGTGGCTGATCAGCATAGGAACCATAAGTCCAGATACATAGGTGAGTCATCAAGACAAAATCCTCAACTGGCAAGATCCTCTGCTGACAGGACGCCAGCATACCCGAAGACGCAGACTAAGCCAAATTATTCTAAGGCAAGGAAGTCAGCGTCAGCTGCCAGTGGAATCCGACAGCCAGCACCAGCTGTTCAGAGATTCCACGCCCAACCTTACAAGTATGCCAGTTGCCAGCATACTTACAAGGGATCCAAATCTCAGCGGAATACTGAGAGAAGGACATTTCCCGATAGGAGGAACACCTATCGGAGGCCTGAGCCCAAGGCAACACATGCGGTCGGAAAGAAATTTCCGACACCCTCAGAGGAAGAATACTTCCAGAGGAACCGCACACACAGCCACACCTTCCCAAAACAAATCCATGCATTATTTTAAAAGGAAGGGAAAGGCCACCAGTGATGTCAGCAAGGGTAACACCGAGCTGAAGATTACTCAAGTCTGGATTCCAAAAGGAATGATCCAGAGATCTAACCCTGCAGGACCCGCTGATGATCGGGGACCTAAATAATTTCATTTTCTTGCAGGAACAGGATCATGCAACACAGCTTCAGAGATCGAGCGAGTGGATCATAGATAGTGGTTGCTCGGCTCATATGACTGGTGAGGAGTTCCTATTTTCTGAGCTCACCAAGGTCAGAGGACCTCCAGTTATTTTTGGTGATAACTCCAGGGGCAGAGTTATTAGCAAGGGCTGCATCGAGAAGGATGATGTCAGAATTGTGAATGTATCCCTTGTCACCAATCTGAAGCACAACCTCCTGAGCATCAGTCAGCTGTGCGACAATGGTTATACCATTGTGTTTGACAAATCAGGGTGCCAGATCAAGAATGAAGAGTCTGGCGAGACCAAGCTGAAAGGTGTCAGGAAAGGAGGTCTCTATGTTGTTGACTGGCAAAGCGGGAAGACTGATACATGCTTTGTAGCCACCAGTTCCATGAAACTAACTGGCTGTGGCACAAAAGGTTAAGTCATCTAAATTTCAAAACTATTAATTATCTAACCAAGCATGATCTTGTAGATGGTCTTCCCAAGGGCGGGTTAAATAAAGAAGAAATTTGCAAAGCTTGCCAGCAAGGCAAACAAACTAGGAAGTCCTTCAAGAACCAGTCGCCAGTCTGCCCCAGTACCAGTCAGGTACTCGAGTTGTTACACATGGACCTGTTTGGACCAGTAACACCGCAAACCATTGGAGGAAGACGATACTCGCTGGTGGTAGTCGATGACTACTCGCGCTATACCTGGGTAAAGCTTCTCAGAACCAAGGATGAGGTGAAGATCATTCTTCCAGAATTGATCATCCAAGCTCAGAAACAGAGAGAAGCTGTGGTAAAGCGAATTCGATCAGACAATGGGACTGAATTCTGCAACAGTCTGCTGATGGATTTTTGCGCGGAGGCCGGGATCAAGCATGAGAGATCTACTCCAAGGCAACCGCAGCAGAATGGACTGGCAGAACGTAGGAACAGGACGCTGAAAGAAGCAGTCTGGTCCATGCTGGCTGAGTCCGGCTTGGGACAGAGTTTCTGGGGAGAAGCGTTGGTGACTGCCTGCTATACTCAGAATAGAAGCGGGATCAACGACAGACTCCAGAAAACTCCCTACGAAGTGTATTTTGGTCGTAAGCCTTCTATAGCTCATCTTCGTGCATTCGGTTCACCATGTTATATCCATAATAATGGGAAGTCGAAGTTAAATGCTTTCTCGCCTAAGGCTGATGAGGGTGTGTTTGTCGGATATGGACATCCCTCTCACAAGGGCTATAGAGTATTTAACAAGACTACCCAGCTTGTGGAAATAACATGCAATGTTGTTTTTGATGAAGCTACTTTAGTGCGCAGGACCTTACGCCAACTGGCTGAAGATGTTCCTGAGGTCGAGGATGTCAGCGACCAGTTGGGCAGGAATTCTTCAGATGCTCAACCAACTGGCTCGACTAGACCTGTGACTGGATCATCTTCACAACCAGTTCCCTCAGGTGCCCATCAGCAACCTGAGAGGGTCGGTGATGCAAATGACCTTGCTGAAACCTTACACTCAATCTCCCTGAGTGGATCTAGCAAAAATCAAGGGGGAATTCCGACTGGAATCTTTGAGCCAGAAGACAACGATGAACCAGCTGGAATGGAGATACCAGCTGAGGCAGATGTTCCGACTGGTGAAGGTCAACTGCCAGTTGCAGTTCCAGCTCCGACTGGTGAAAATGTGGAAGCACCAGTTATCAGGACAGAAGAACCTATTTCACAGCCGGCACCAGCAGTCGCTGGTCCTCCCAGATGGCTGAGGGATCACCCAACTGATGCTATTCTCGGTGATCCGGAAGGTTCAGTTAAGACTCGACACGGCAGTGCGCTCCTGAGTTGCTTTATTTCTCAAATGGAACCTACTTCCATAGGAGTTGCGCTAGAATCTGCTGATTGGATTAATGCCATGCAAGAGGAGCTTGCTGAATTCACTCGCAGTAATGTTTGGGACTTGGTGGAGAGACCATCACATCAGTCAGTGATTGGCACCAAGTGGGTTTTCAAGAACAAGCGAGATGAGAATGGCACCGTGGTCAGAAATAAAGCTCGTTTAGTTGCCAAAGGTTACAGGCAGTGTGAAGGGATCGATTTTGATGAGACCTTCGCACCAGTTGCCAGAATGGAGGCGATACGGCTGTTCCTTGCGTATGCAGCGTATCACGGCTTCACAGTATTCCAAATGGATGTGAAGAGCGCCTTCTTGAATGGCGAGCTAAAAGAGGAGGTTTATGTTGAGCAACCTCCAGGCTTTGAAGTTGGCACCAAGGTGTACAAGCTGAGAAAGGCCCTGTATGGATTGAAACAGGCGCCCAGGGCTTGGTACGAAACGCTGTCACAATTCCTTATCAGCAATGGATTTCGGAAAGGGAAGATTGATAGAACTCTCTTCCTTCTCAAGGATGGAGGTGACATGCTGATGGTGCAGATCTATGTTGATGACATTATATTCGGATCAAGGAATATAACTCTCTGCGAGAAGTTTTCTCAACTGATGCAGACATCATTTCAGATGAGTATGATGGGCAAGTTAACATACTTTCTCGGACTCCAGGTCCAGCAGTCAGCTGATGGAATCTTTATCAGCCAGCGAAAGTATACGAAGGACTTAATTCAGAAGTATTGCCCAGAGAAAACTAAGTCCCTCAGAATACCTATGAGCACCAGTTGTCAAATACTTCTTGATGAGCAAGGTGAATCAGTTGATCCTACCATCTACCGAGGAATCATTGGATCACTTCTCTATCTCACAGCCAGCAGACCCGACATCTCGTACTCAGTCGGAGTGTGTGACAGATTTCAAGCCAATCCGAAAAAGTCACACATGGAAGCTGCAAAGAGGATAGTGAAATATCTGAAGGGGACTGAATCTCTTGGAATATGGTATCCCAGAAATGATGAACTTACACTCATTGGATATTCAGATTCAGATTTTGCTGGATGCCGTATAGATCGAAAGAGTACCAGTGGTACGTGTCAGTTTCTAGGACACAAGCTAATCAGTTGGTTTAGCAAGAAGCAGCACTCAGTTGCTACATCTACCACTGAAGCTGAATATGTTGCCGCTGCCAGTTGCTGTGCTCAAATTATTTGGATCAAGCAACAACTGGAGGACTATGAAGTGGACACTGGCTGTGTTCCAATCTATTGCGACAACAACAGCGCTATGTGCATCACGAAGAATCCGGTTCACCATTCTAGAACCAAGCACATAGATATTCGACATCACTTCATACGTGATCATGTCGAGAAGAAGGATGTCAGCGTGGACTACATCAGAACTGAAGATCAATTGGCTGACATCTTCACCAAGCCACTACCAGAAGCAAGATTCAAGGAGTTGTGCATCAAACTCGGTCTTCTAGAGATTGATGCGAGCCCAAGTGTTGAGGAAGAATGAGTCCCAGCTCTCATTCTGTTCTTGGTCTTCAGGAGGATGCTGATTACGACTAAGTCCAAGCTCTTAGTTGTTTCCATTCAAGTGGTATCTCTAGCTCACTGATGGTTACTACTGGCGGAACTTATCCCTTAATTATCCAAGGAAATGAGTCCCAGTTCTCATTTCAATTTGCCAGCATAAACCATCAGTTCAAGCGAAATTGGGTCCCAGTTCCCAATTTCAAGCGATGATAAGAAGTGGATTTCTTGAAGAGAAGATGACGCGGAATAAAATTGAGTCCAAGCTCTCAATTTTCTTATCCTTCGAGTTGTCAGCAGACAACTGGCGATTTCCTACGACTGACTCGGGTGCAAGTCGTAAGTACCAGTTGTCAACTGGTAAGGAGGCCATGCTGACAGGGGGAAGTATTCAACTGGCATATAACTGTTGACCAGTTATACTACTGATGACCAGTTGAGTCCCAGCTGTATCAGAAAAGGCGGGATTGTTCAAATCCAACTTGCGTGTACAGCCCTCAGAATTTAATGCGGCATTTAATGCCACATTTAATGTGCACAGTGTCTGCGCAGTCCGACGCTTGGGTGCCACCAATCGCTGCGTGCCACGTCAGCCCCATGGCGTAGCCCATGTCAGCACGACCGCGCACGTCGCACAGGGAACCGGGCCTGCTGATGACCGTAGATTCTGACTTGCTGAGAATTCATCCCGGTCGTTTAATCTTGCATGGCCCTAAGTATAAATACCCGATCACTTCCTTCGGGTTAACCTTTATGTTTCCCTACTTTCAGAACCCTACTTTCAAATTCTCTCATCTTCCTTTGAGATTTTCTGAAACTTGAACATTTTCTGAAGTCATGGCATCATCTTCTCAACCTCCAGCTGATAACCCTCCATCTACACCTACATCATCCCAGCCTGGTTCACCAAATCTACCCCTCGCTGAAGCCCATATGCCGACATATACTGGCATAGTGAAAATTGAAGATGTCGATTACACATATCCATTCGCCCGACTGGTTCAGTTGAACAGGCCGGCGACCAGGGGACAGCTCTCAAACGCGCAGGTTAGGGCTGCTCAGGTCCAGAAAGAGAAAATACTGAATGCGAAATTGGCCCTGAAAAATTACGGGGAGGAGCTGATGGAGATGATTGACCGAGAAGAGCTCCGGTAGTACCTGACGGCGACACCCCAAACTTTTCATCCACACATGGTAGCCGAGTTCTACGCTCGGGCCGTGATAGCTGACGACAGGAAGTCTTTCACAACTTCCGTTTTTGGTCACCTGATCACCGTCACTGCGGAATACCTCGCCGATCTCTTCGGACTGAGGAATGAAGGAGAAGATGTGGCCACGTATCTTCAAGATGATACGGCGGAATTCCGGAGAAGGTGGGCGCTGTGGAAGAAGCCAGAAGTCACCGCCTTCCGGACTGGCATGAAGAAGTCCGAGATGGAGGAGTACTGGCA
>JAPKLW010007798.1:0-14385 GCA_026898455.1 Plectranthus barbatus | reverse complement strand
TTATGTTAGGCTAGAACCCTTAACAGGTTCTAGGGTTTTCTCCATCCTCTTTAGCATGTGTTAATTCAATTAAATCTAAACCCTAATTAATTGGTTCAAATTCTATGCTTTTGATTTTAAAATCTATTTTCAATTGAAGGATCGAGAGATGAAAATTGGATTAGGTTTATAGTTATTAATTTGAGACCGAGAGGAGATAATTAATAATAGGAAAATAGAATTTTGATACAACTGTTTTCTGTCTCAAAAAGAAGAATTAGTTGTAGGGTTTTCAAATCTGTATCTTTATTGAGATTGACTAGTTTGTGTTATTGAGGCCGAGAGGTAAAATTCACTTTCTAGTAATCTAGGTTTTAATTGCCCAACAAAGGAATTAATTCCAATTTAACAGATTTCCCACCTTAATAATTATTTTGGGTTTAGATTGATTGTTTATACATGTTGGATTGGATTGGTTGATTTCCCTAGAATCTGTGCTTTTTATTTATTGAATTTTATTCCCAAGTTAATTTCTATTTTGAAAAACAAAACCCTCTTCTAAAAATTGGTTCACTCAAACAAAGAATTGATAAACTGTGTCCAGTACATGAGATGATTTCGTCGTACTATCCCTGTGGGTTCGACTAGCCTTCGGGTTATTATAAATTTATTTGCTGCTGTATTTTACGGTTATCACTGATCCACAAGGGATAGTACGTGTACATCAGCACCCATGACCATCAGGCGCGTAAATGATTCATCTGATAAGATCTGGCCTGGAGCTGGTGCTGGTGGCCTTTCACTCGTAGTTGGGGCAACTTCCCATTTGCCTTTGGCCACCTGGCGCACCTGCTCCGCCAGTTGCGCCTGACGTCTGGCCTCATGCTCAGCCTGCACCTTTGCAAAGGCTTCATCGCGGGCCGCCAGCTCAGCCTCCCTTTTCCGCTGGTCGGCCAAGGCCTTCAGCCTTGCCTGAGCCTGCTTCTTCCTCACAATGGAAGCTTGTTGCTCTTTCTTGGCTTGCTCCACCAGCTTCTGAGCTCGCGTCTGGACCCTCTTCCTCTTTCGGGTCATTTTCTCGATGGTCTCCTCCTCAGTCAGTCCCAAGATGGACTTCTTGACTGGAATCGAGATTTTCCCTGACTCAGGGTCATAGGCAGCAGCTGGCTGGGGCTGCTGGCGCTAGTGGGTCTTGGGCTTCTTGCTTGAAGGGGGCCTGGGGGCTGGCACTTGTGCTGATGCGCGAGGATGTATACCGGTTGCCTTCTCCACTGCTTCTTCCATAGAGGTGAATAAGGATTCAACCTCTAGCTTCCTTTTCAGCTCAGCCTTGGCCTCAGCTGGTAGTGGGAGAGCCACCGCTGGTACTTCCTCCCCTGTCTGTTCTGCATCTTCTTCAGAAACAGACTCATCGGGGTCCACAGCCGTCTTCCCCTTCAGCCGGCGTGGCTTCTTGTAGTCGGGGCCCAGAAGTTTTACCTTGGTGACTGGGATAAAATCGAATCCGACCAGTTGCTCCCCTCGGTCGATCCGGTCTCCCATCTCCACTTCCAGAATGTGGCTGATGCGCAGGCCAAAAGACACTGCGTGGAGAAACTTGCCTTCAGCCTTCACCGTACTGTTCTTCTCTACATTCTCCAGCAACCGGCCGAAGATGAACTCGGCCCAGTTGCCATATATGCCGTCCTCCAGTGCGCACATAACTGAGAATTTCTTCAGGCTTAGTTCGGCATAGGAGCCGACTTCACACTGGAGCATGCGCACAACGATGTCGCATACCATCTGCCAGTAATCTTGCATCTCTGACTTCTTCATGCCAGTTTTGAAGACAGTCACCCCTTCCCTCTTCCATTCAGTCCACCTCCTCCTGAACTCCACCGTATCGTCCTTGAAGTATGTCGCCACCTCCTCACCAGTACTCCTCAGCCTAAAGAGATTGGCTAGGTACTCTACGTCTATGGTGATCAGGTGTCCGAACACCGACGTGGTGAAGGATTTCCTGTTGTCAGCAATCACCGCGCGAGCATAGAACTCGGCGACCAGATGTGGGTGGAAGTTCCTGGGGGTTGCCGTCAAGTACGGACGGAGCTGCTCGTGGTCGATCATCTCCATCAGCTCCTCGCCGAAATGCTTCTCGGCCAACTTGTCGTTCAGAATCTTCTCTTTCTGAACTTGAGCGGCTCTAATCTGTGCGTGAGAGAGGCGATGTCGGGTGGCTGCTTTATTCAGCGAAACAAGCTTGCTGAATGGATAGGTGTAATCAATGTCTTCTTCTTTCACAATGCCTGTGAAGGTAGGCATGTGAGATTCGACTAGTGGTAAGTCTAGAGACTCAGTGGATGATGAGGATTTATCAGCAGTGGGGTTGGATGAAGATGCCATGATATCAGGGAATAAGTGTTTGGAAATAATAGGGAGGATGATCGGAAAATATGTTCGAAAAAATATGAAGGGAATGATAAGAGTTTTCCCGATCATGAATGAAGGCTATTTATACTGGTGCCATGCTGGGATGGATGGACGAGATGAATTCGTCAAAAGTGGGGATCGACGGTCATCAGCAGGCACGATTCCCTGTGGCGACGTGGGCGGTCGTGCTGACGTGGGATGGAGCGTGTAGCTGACATGGCACACGCTGATTGGTCGCGAGAGTGCTTTTGACCGCGCAGTCACTGTGCGCATTAAATGTGGCATTAAATGCCGCATTAAATTCGAAGATATGCACACGCAATTCCAATCTTGAACCTTTCCCGCCATTTCTGCGACAGCTGGCACGACTCTTGGACTTCAAGAGAACGTCAGTTGAGAGCTGGGACTCAACTGGTCATCAGTAGTATAACTGGTCATTAGCAGGATATGCCAGTTGAACACTTTCCCCCTGTCAGCATGGCCTCCTGACCAGTTGACAACTGGTACTTACGACTGGTAAATTGAGAGCTGGGACTCAATTCCATCAGTCGTAGGAAATTCGCCAGTTGTCTGCTGACAACTTGAAGGATTAGAAAATTGAGAGCTTGGACTCAATTTTATTCCGCATAATCTTCTCCTTCAGAAATCCATCTTCTCACCATCGCTTGAATTGGGAGCTGGGACCCAATTTCTTCTGCTGATGGTGTTTGTCTGCTGACAAATATGAAATGAGAGCTGGGACTCATTTCCTTGGCCATTTATGGGATAAGACCTGCCAGTGGACACCACCTGTGGTTTTGAGCTACCACTAAAGAAAACAATCATGTTTTCTCCTTGGTCTTCATGTTTTCTTTAAAAAATCAAGATCGGAATAAGAGCTGGGACTCATTCTTCCTCAACACTAGGGCTCGCATCAATCTCCATAAGACCGAGTTTGATGCACAACTCCTTGAATCTTGCTTTTGGCAAAGGTTTGGTGAAGATATCAGCCAGTTGATCGTCGGTTCTGATGTACTCTACGCTGATATCCTTCTTCTCGACATGATCACGTATGAAGTGATGTCGGATATCTATGTGCTTGGTCCTAGAGTGATGAACCGGATTCTTCGTTATGCACATAGCGCTGCTGTTGTCGCAATAGATGGGTACACAACCAGTGTCCACCTCATAGTCTTCCAGTTGTTGCTTGATCCATAAAATTTGAGCACAGCAACTGGCAGCGGCAACATATTCAGCCTCAGTAGTAGATGTAGCAACTGAGTGTTGCTTCTTGCTAAACCAGCTGATTAGCTTGTGTCCTAGAAACTGACACGTACCACTGGTGCTTTTTCTATCTATTCGGCATCCAGCAAAATCTGAATCTGAATACCCAATGAGTGTAAGCTCATCATTCCTGGGGTACCATAACCCAAGTGATTCAGTTCCTTTGAGGTATTTCACTATTCTCCTAGCAGCTTCCATGTGTGACTTCTTTGGATTGGCTTGATATCTGGCACACACTCCGACTGAGTATGAAATGTCGGGTCTGCTGGCTGTCAGATAGAGAAGTGATCCAATAATACCTCTGTAGCTGGAAGGATCAACCGATTCTCCTTCTTCATCAAGAAAGATCTGGCAACTGGTGCTCATCGGTATTCTGAGAGCCTTAGTCTTCTCTGGGCAATATTTCTGAATTAGGTCCTTGGCATACTTCCGCTGATTAATGAAAATCCCATCAGCTGACTGCTGGACCTGGAGTCCTAGGAAGTATGTTAATTTGCCCATCATACTCATCTGAAATGAGTTCTGCATCAGTTGAGAAAACTTCTCACAGAGAGACATATTCTTTGACCCGAATATAATGTCATCGACATATATCTGCACCATTAGCATATCATCAGCATCCTTGATGATGAAGAGAGTCCTGTCGATCTTCCCTTTCCGAAATCCATTACTGATTAGGAACTGTGATAGCGTCTCGTACCAAGCCCTCGGCGCCTGTTTCAATCCATACAGGGCCTTTCTCAGCTTGTACACTTTGGTGCCTATTTCAAAGCCTGGAGGTTGTTCGACATATACTTCCTCCTTTAGCTCGCCATTCAAGAAGGCGCTCTTCACGTCCATTTGGAATACCGTGAAACCATGATACGCTGCATACGCAAGGAACAGCCGTATCGCCTCCATTCTTGCAACTGGTGCGAAGGTCTCGTCGAAGTCGATGCCTTCACATTGCTTGTAACCTTTGGCGACTAAACGAGCTTTGTTTCTGATTACAGTGCCATTCTCATCTCGCTTGTTCTTGAAAACCCACTTGGTGCCAATCACTGACTGATGTGATGGTCTCTCTACCAAGTCCCAAACATTGTTGCGAGTGAATTCTGCAAGCTCTTCTTGCATGGCATTAATCCAATCAGCAGATTCTAGCGCAACTCCTATGGAAGTAGGTTCCATTTGAGAAATAAAGCAAGTCAGGAGCGCACTGTCGTGTCGAGTCTGAACAGAAACTTCTGGATCACCGAGAATAGCATCGGGTGGGTGATTTCTCAGCCATTTGGGAAGATGAGAATCTGCTGGCGTTGGTTCTTCTGTCCTGATGACTGGTGCTTCCTGAACTTCACCAGTCGGAGCAGCAATTGCAACTGGTGGTTGACCTTCACCAGTCAGATCAATCTCTTCGTCAGCTTCACTCTCTGACTGATCTCCTGATCCTTCTGCGATGTTGTCAGCATCAGCTGGTACATCCATTCCAGCTGGTTCATCGCTGTCTTCTGACTCAAAGATACCAGTCGGAATTCCCTCTGGATTATCGCCAGTTCCACTCAGAGAGATTGAGTGTAAGGTCTCAGCAAGGTCAATTGCATCACCGACCCTCCCGGATTGCTGATGGGCATCCGAGGATACTGATTGTGAAGATGATCCAGTCATAGGTCTAGTCAAACCAGTTGGTTGAGCATTGGAAGAATTCCTGCCCAACTGATCAACGACATCATTGACCTCAGGAACATCTTCAGCCAGTTGTCGTAATGTCCTGCGCACTAAAGTAGCTTCATCAAAAACAACATTGCATGTTATTTCCACAAGTTTGGTGGTCTTGTTAAATACTCTATAGCCCTTGTGAGAGGGATGTCCATATCCAACAAGGATACCCTCATCAGCTTTAGGCGAAAAAGCATTTAACTTCGACTTACCATTATTATGGACATAACATGGTGAACCAAAAGCACGAAGATGATCTAGAGAAGGCTTACGACCAAAATAAACTTCGTAGGGAGTTTTCTTGAGTCTGTCATTGATCCCGCTTCTATTCTGAGTATAGCAAGCCGTCACCAACGTTTCTCCCCAAAAACTCTGTCCTAAGCCGGATTCTGCCAGCATGGACCGGACCGCTTCTTTCAGCGTCCTGTTCCTACGTTCTGCCAGTCCATTCTGCTGCGGTTGCCTTGGTGCAGATCTTTCATGCTTAATGCCGGCTTCCGCGCAAAAATCCATCAGCAGACTGTTGCAGAATTCTGTCCCATTGTCTGACCGTATCCGCTTTACCGTAGCTTCTCTCTGTTTCTGTGCTTTGACAATCAAATCTGGAATAATGATTTTCACTTCATCCTTGGTTCTGAGAAGCTTTACCCAGGTATAGCGCAAGTAGTCATCGACTACCACCAGCGAATAACGTCTTCCTCCAATGGTTTGAGGTGCTACTGGTCCAAAGAGGTCCATATGTAGCAACTCGAGTACCCGACTGGTACTAGGGCAGACTGGCGACTGGTTCTTGAAGGACTTCTTAGTTTGCTTGCCCTGCTGGCATGCTTTGCAAATCCCTTCCTTCTTGAATCCTCCCTTGGGAAGACCTTCCACAAGATCATGCTTGGCCAGGTAGTTGATGGTTCTGAAATTCAGATGGCTCAACCTTTTGTGCCACAGCCAGTTAGTTTCCATAGTACTGGTGGCCACGAAGCATGAATCTGGCTTCCCACTCTGCCAGTCAACGGTATAAAGTCCTCCTTTCCGAATACCTCTCAACTTGGTCTCGCCAGTCATCTCGTCCTTGATCTGGCACTCTGATTTCCCAAAGTGAACTGTGTAGCCACTATCGCACAGCTGACTGATACTCAGGAGGTTGTGCTTGAGAGAGGTGACAAGGGATACATTTATAATTCTGACATCGTCCTTCTCGATGCAGCCCTTGCTAATAACTCTGCCCTTAGAGTTATCACCGAAAATAACTGGAGGTCCTTTGACCTTGATGAGATCTGCAAACAAATCCTCTTCACCAGTCATGTGAGCTGAACACCCACTATCTAGGATCCACTCTCTCGACCTCTGAAGCCGTGATGCATGATCTTGTACCTGCAAGAAAGATAAAGAATTTATTTAGGTCCCCGATCATCTGCGGGTCCTGCAGGGTTAGATCGCTGAATGATTCCTTTTGGAACCCAGACTTTAGTGATTTTCAGCTTGGTTTTACCCTTGCTGATATCATCAGTAGCATTTCCCTTCCTTCTGAAGTAATGAGTGCGTTTGGTTTGGGAAGGTGTGGCTGTGTGTGTAACTCCTTTGGAAGTATTCTTCCGCTGAGAGTTTCGGAAATGTTTTTCCGGTTGTGTGTGTTGCCTTCGTGGTCTCTGGAAGTGTGGACCACCATGGCTAGCATTCATAGCCCTTTGAGAAAATTTGTGATTGGGCTCAGGCATCTGATAGGTATTCCTCCTATCAGGCATTGTCCTTCTCTCAGAATTTCTCTGAGATTGGGATCCCTTGTAAGTATGCTGGTGACTGGCATACTTACGAGGTTGTGCGTGGATTCTCTTGACAGCTGGTGCTGGCTGTCGGATTCCACTGGTAGCTGACGCTGACTTCATTGCCTTAGAATTATTCGGCTTAGTCTGCGTCTTAGGGTGTGCTGGCGTCCTGTCAGCAGAGGATTTTGCCAGTGGAGGTTGTTATCGTGATGACTCACCTATGAATCTGGTCTTATGATTCCTATGCTGATCAGCCATACGGGACTGATGGGTATTGCCAGCTGGTGCTGATGCATTTACCGCTTTGCCCTTACCCTTACCAGCAGTGAGTTCGGGTTGGTTTATGCTCAAATCCTTTTCAAATCCCAACCCGGATTTATCAGTCGGCTTTCTCCAATGACTTAGAGCCTTTTCCAAATCCTTGGAGCCTTTATTCAAAAAATATATTTTATTTTCTTGCTCCAGAACGATGTTGTGAAAATTATCTCGCTCAGTTTTTGCAATTTGAATATTTTGAAGCAATTCAAGGTGAGTCTTTTTCAGAGTGGCTAGCTCTACACCGAGTGACCTAGATTTTTCAATCTCATTGGTCAAAATAGAAATTTGATTTTTTAGCGAGGTGTTTTCGCTAGCCAAGATATTCTTGCTGAAGAATATCTATGGTGACAACCTCTGAGTCGGAGCAATGCGACTCAGAATCGTCTAGAATGTGTGGAGACATGATATGCAATGAGGGAATAGATTGTACCTCATCATCAGCAGCAAGTGCTTGTTCCTCCTCACTGTCAGCACATTCTTCATGTGCTTCCTCTCCGAAGGCTACCATCAGCGCCAGTAGCGCTTCCTCTTCTGATTCTTTGTCTGACGCATACTCTCCATCATCATGGTCAGGTATATCAGGAACCTCTGTCCTGGTCAGCATCGCCTTGGCAACGGCCTTGGATGCACGCTCTTCAAAGAGCTTCTTCAGCCTTTCCCGCTCATCTTTATCCACTTGTGGACATTCAAATTTAAGATGGTCAGAGGATTGGCACTGATAACACGCTCGGGGAGCTCTCTTGACGAACTTTCCATCAGATGAGCTGAGAGAACCTCCCTGTTTCGCCTTGGCTTTCTCCAGAAGAACAGCCAATCTCTTCATTTGTTGCTCAAGATCTGCGATAGAGCTCTCGCTGCCTTTTGAGTTAGATCCTGACTGGGATGGGATCTCTTTCTGCTGGTTGTGCGGCCCAGCAGGTCTGTCAGTGTGGAAAGGCTTCTTGTGCTTCCACTTGAAATCCCTCTTGACGAAGTAGGCTTCGTCATGTGTTTTGATGCTGGGAGATCCAACGGTCCGAATGGCTTCATTTTTGTTCACCATTTGGATATCCCACTCATGTGCTTGGAGCTGAGCAAATAGCTCCTTGGGGGTCATCTTGGATAGATCCTTCTCCTTTAGAGATGTGGTCTTCACAAACCAGTCCTCCTTGGGCATCTTTGACAGGATCTTTGCATTAAGCTCTGCATTTGAGTACTCCTTGTCCAAAGACTTCAGCTCGCTGACTATGGCATGGAATCTAGCCTCCATCTCCTTGATGGTTTCACCAGTCAGCATCTGGAATGACTCGTATTTGTCCACCGCAACTTGCAACTTGTTGCGCTTCATCTGATCTGTCTCCGTACAGAGACTATCAAGGTAGTCCCAGACTTCCTTGGCGCTTTCAAATTGGAGGGCTTCCTCCATCAGCGGCTCTGGGAGAGATGATAGGATCATATCGAGAGCAACGGAGTCCAGCTGATTTCGCCTCCTGTCTTCAGCGTTCCATTCTTCTGGGGGCTTTGGAATCTCAGCAGCTGGTTGATCTCCTAACTGGTGCCTCGTCTTGGTGATCTCGATTGGCCCTTTCTCCAGCACGTCTTTCATCTCCGGATGGACGCTTTTCAGCTGAATGAGTGACCTCTTTCGCCATATATCATGCTTCTCTGGATTGTAGTTGAGCAGCTTTGGGATATTCATCTTGTGTACCTGAGCTAATCAACAGACAGACAAAGTGGAGTGCAAGGAAACTTGGATCTCGGTCCTAAGCGACTCAGTGTACGACCAGTCTAGAAAGACCGACCGCGCCTGATACCACTTGTTGGTCCCGGTTTTTCAGAGTATATACGATATGCAGCGGAAATAAAGTTAATCGTTTTCTTGCACCCTTACTTACACACAGCTGACAACTGGCAACTGGTCAGCTGGTGCTGGTTACTCAGTACGCAGCTGACAACTGAGAAGTGTCAGCTGGTGATTCCACACTTAGAATATTTAGCCAAGTTTGCACAATTATATCAGTTTCAGAACATAAACCAGCACTTGAGTGCTGGGTTTTAAATCAGAATGTAATGCAGAAAACTGATAAATGACAAAAGGATTTATAGTGGTTCGATCAATCGATCTACGTCCACTCTCCAGTCGAAGCACTGGAAATTTCACTATGAGCAATCGGTTACAGGTTGCCTACGATCTATCTCTAGCTGGTGAATGCCTTGTCCACCTCTTTGCTAGATCAACCGCTCCCGGTCCTGGTTTCCTCTTCAGCTCTCTTCTGCTGATGGAGTGCGAGCACGTCACTTCAACCACCACAGCGATTTGGGTGTTTAGTTCTCCCAAGAACGTAAATCCTTTTGCGGCAAGGTTCGCCCGTAATAACTCAAGTGCTTGAATGCACAGGAGCTGCTGTGAACTTCCTCGAAGAGAAAGAATACCAAATGAGATCTCTAAACTTACAAGCGTAAAGCTTGAAGTCTCGTGTTTGAATAAATCAACACACGGAAAGCTTTAAGAAAAGCCTCGGAAGTTCTGTAAGTATTTTGACAGCGTTTTTGCTAGTTCGTTCGTAAGAATTTCTGGGTGGAGAGTCAGAGAGAGGAGAGAAGAGTTTGAATGTTGATGGTCCCGACGTATTTATAGACGCGGGATCCGATTCAAACTTTCTAGCTGTTTGGACTCATCCGGAAAGTTGTCAGACCTCGGATATCCTTCTGACGGCGGTAGGTATGTTTTTCCGGAAGGAACCATACCTTAGACCGCTTTATCTGACACAGATCCCTTTGTGTCAGAACGGCTCTCTCTGTCAGTCCGAGGAATAAGACTGGTGTCTTGTGACTGATAGACTTTAAGTTATCCTTCCTTAAAGTCATCCTTTGTCAGTCGATTCCTCAGAGAATCTTCTTCTTGTCTCTACTACGCTGGGAGAGAGAATCTGGAATTCTGCTGGTAACATCTGACTGGTAGATCATACTGGTGATCTTGTGCTGGCAGTCTCTGCTGGTGACTTGCCCTGGCATCATCAAAGTCTACCAAATCTCTAGATGTTAACTCTTTTCGGAATCTCCCATGACTGGTGGAATCACCGCTGGTGAATAGTGTACGCACAAACACGTATTCTGCTGGTAAGATTTGTCAGCCGCCTGCTGATGAAATCCTTCCCAACTGGTGAACAGTGCCAGTCATTAGCTCTTCTGATGCTGGTGAACAGTAGCCAGCCATAAGCTCTTCTCATGCTGGTGAACAGTGCCAGCATGAGTCTTTGTCAGTCGCCTGCTGGTGAAAACCTTTTCCACCAGGTAAGTGCTTCTCATGCTGGTGAACAGTGTCAGCATGAGTCTTGATCAGCTGCGACTTACAACTCAAAAGACCTAAACAGGACTTTACATTTGAGACTAGAGCTATCTAGAGACAACTGACGCTGGTAGGACTTAGGATTTGATCCACCAAAACTATGATCTAAACCAGTAAGCTAATGGGGGAGGAAACCTTAGACAGATTTCCCAACAATTTCCCCCTTTTTGGTGCGATCAAAGCCTAACCAGCGAGCACTCAGCTGATGAGGAAAGTTACAAATGATTTCAGGGTTTTACAAGTGAAACCTATCAGATCTAAACCCATGAAATTACTTCCTCAACATCAGCTCTAAAAAGAAATCTTCCCCCTCAACTAAGGAAAGATATTGCTCGTTTAAAAATATGGAAATTAAAATCAGAGCAAATAAGCATGTAAATAAATTTATCATGCAAGATGAGTGCTGGTGCTGATTACACTGGATGTGTAAATTCAGCTGGTAAGTAAAAACTTAGACAATTGTTGGACAATAAGAGATTGTCATCAACTTGTCAGTTAATCATTCCATTAGTGATTTAGCAATTACATGTACAATGAATGATAACTGACTAGTCTAACAGTTTTACTTACAAAAACATAAAGAGACTAGACTATGGCTTGGAAGATGATCCTGGTGACTAAGTCCGAGCACTGGTGATGGACCTCAGGATCGCAGTAAGTTCGGCCATGTCTTCCTCTCTATTCAGCCTCCATTCGGCAGCAATTCTCCTCTCTTCAGCTGCGAGGCGTCTCTCTTCTTCAGCAATTTTGGCTCTCTCCTCTTCAGCTCGTGCTCGCGCACTTTCCCCCTCTTGGATCCGCGCCAAAAAGGTGGTGACACCGGCGGTGACGGACTCCATTTGTTGCATTATATCTGCTTGGAAAGTGGCAAAGCGTCGATCCATCCTGGCATCAATGTAGGCAAGAAGTTGCGCAGGAGGATGAATTTCAGAGAGTGGCTCCGCGGATACTTCCATGGATGTGGAAGGCTCATCAGTTGCGGGCGTAGCCATTGCTGGTGCAGCCTCAGCCGGTTCCTCTACTGGGGTGGGCTTCTCCGCGAGCGCCTCGGCTGATGCTGGCTCCTCCGCGAGTACCTCGGCTGGTACTGGCGGGACTTGTTCCAAAACAGGTGGGGCTGGGAAAACCACCAGCTGCCAGTCCTCATGATGAGGGACAAGGTCGCCCAAGACCATTGGAACAGGGGGGACGGCAGTGGTCAGCCACCAACCTCTGGAGGGATCCTCCTCCACAATGTGGTCTACCAGCAGAGCGCTGGCAGCCATGTCAAAAAGAATAGCAAAATAGGGAGGGATCCTGGGGAGAGCGATGAGCACCTTCAAGCGTTTGAGCGCGTATATCAACTGGTACCCTCGGCTGGTGCTCTGGAACTGGAGGAATGGCAACTTAACCATTTTGGGCCTAGGGAGGCCGGAGGTTCCAGTCAGCTGTCGGTATTCTGCAATCTTCCTCAATCGGCGCCTGATTCGCCTGTTCGACAGCTGCTGGTGGCTTTCAGGATCAGTATCCATGAATATATTTGCCCAGGCCTCCTCAGATCTCCAGTATCCAAGCCCGAGCCTGGCATACAGTACGGCACGCTTCTCCACTGTCAACTGGCGTTGACACCAGTCGAAGATCCTCCACCTCCAGAACTCCAAAAATAGTTCCGGATTCACCCTCCACACTTCTCGGTAGCTGGTTATCATCTCGTCATCAACGGCATTCTCAACCTCCGCCGTGATGTTTTCAGCATACTCATAGAGGGTGGAATTGAAGTACTCCATCGGCTGCAGGGGCAGACACCAGTCATAGATCCTCGAAGCGTATACCGACTGGTGGGGGAGTCCGCTGATGGGGATGATATTGAATGCTGATGGTTTAGGCACTCGTGAATGTTGAAACGCCATTTCCCCGCGGTGCTCCCACCGGTGTACCCCTGTCGCTCGCGATTGGAAGGTATCTTCATCTATCAGCTGATGCTCTTGGATACAGAGCATGTATGGCCTCCTTTCTGTTCGCACATGTCGTGCTGGTGCTGGGGAGGATGCTGCTGGTCGCCCAGAAGATGTAGAAGCTTCTGAAGGATATGGACGACTGTCAGCTGGACGAGCCTCAGCGTCAAAATTTGGGAAAAGATCCCTTGGCTCCATCCTCTGCACCCTCGAGTGTTGGACTACTGGTGGCAGCTCGTCATCAGCAATGATGATAACCGGAGAGGTTTTGTCATCAGTCTCTCCACCAGCAATCTCCATCTCGGCGGCCTCCTCCTCCGCTGCCGCCTGCGCCGGCTCCTCCTCAGAATCGGAGCGCATTTCAGAAGAGCTCGCCAGTTGTACCGGGGTGGTCGCCCGCTCCTCAACTCCTCCACTGGCACCCCCTTGCGCGGCCAGTGGGTCTTCAGATTCACCTCCACCACCCCCTTGCGCGGGTGGAGGGACTTGAGGCACATCCTCCTCAGGCTGGTACTGATTGATAAGCTCGTATTTTGCCTCACTTATCACGTTGTTTTCTTATTGATTTCTTGCATTTACTTGAGTTTTTAGTTAATAATCGAGCATGAAGTGTTTATAGGGATATTATACTGGTCATGGTAATATTTTGCAGGTTTTAGGCCAAATTCAAAGGAAACCCGTACCGAAAGCAGCAGATGTTCAAAGGAACAGTCACTACTTCTTCCACGGATGGAATCTGAGCTAATGGAGCACATCGATGGAAAGATCTTTGAGTTAGCTTTCCAACGCAACTGGAATCGGGTCAATCGGAGTTCGGGAGTGAAAGTTATGGCCTAAACCGTGAGACTGCGCAGCGGAATGTTTCTGTGTCGAGCGACACAGTGTGTGTCGACCGAAATGAAATCATGTCGACCGACAGGAATTGTGTCGGTCGACTGGCGCACCGGAAAGGCAGTTTTTGGCCCAGTTTGGAGATTTTTCCTTCCCAAATCATTACCTTTTGAAGATATAACTTCTCCCCCTATAAATATGACTTATTAGGCTCGAAAATTGAGATTCCCCTAGGTCTTCTTATTCAGTTTTTCAGCACTCCTTTATTTTATTTTCAGCATTAAACTCTTTAATTTCTAGTACTCTTTATTTTTATTGTTGCAATTGGATTCAAGTACTTCAAGGTTCCTATTTCTTTAATGATTAGAGTAAGTTTATTTATGTTTATTGCAATGTTTATTTCAATTATGTTAGGCTAGAACCCTTAACAGGTTCTAGGGTTTTCTCCATCCTCTTTAGCATGTGTTAATTCAATTAAATCTAAACCCTAATTAATTGGTTCAAATTCTATGCTTTTGATTTTAAAATCTATTTTCAATTGAAGGATCGAGAGATGAAAATTGGATTAGGTTTATAGTTATTAATTTGAGACCGAGAGGAGATAATTAATAATAGGAAAATAGAATTTTGATACAACTGTTTTCTGTCTCAAAAAGAAGAATTAGTTGTAGGGTTTTCAAATCTGTATCTTTATTGAGATTGACTAGTTTGTGTTATTGAGGCCGAGAGGTAAAATTCACTTTCTAGTAATCTAGGTTTTAATTGCCCAACAAAGGAATTAATTCCAATTTAACAGATTTCCCACCTTAATAATTATTTTGGGTTTAGATTGATTGTTTATACATGTTGGATTGGATTGGTTGATTTCCCT
>JAPKLW010007797.1:0-14386 GCA_026898455.1 Plectranthus barbatus | reverse complement strand
TGTTGAGGTTCGATTTCTCGCGGAAATAGAGCCCTTAGAACTTTGTTAGAAAATAACAAATAACAACGAAATAAGAGACGAATAATAATGAATAAACAACTAAGACAAACGAAAGGAAATAATATGTTATTGAAATATGGCGTGAACTACAACAAAGATTCTCTCGGAAATTCGACAGAGCTTCGGATAAGTATTTCTAGGCAAAAATCCATACAAAAAATGAGCTCCCTGCCCCTATTTATAGACAGGATAGGGGCAGGAGGGCAGTTGCTAACCCTAGGGGCGGAGGCTTAACGGGTCGCCGCAAAGGCCGGACGGTTGCGGATTTTGCGGAGGTGGTTAATGCTTCATTGTTGGGCGCCGCCAGCGTCTAGGGTTTCTCTTCCTGGAGCGTCTCGACATCGACCCGTAGCTCCTCTATATCGAGGCGCTTCTCCTCTATGTCGAGGCGCTGCTCCTCTATGTCGAGGCGCTGCTCCTCTATGGCGAGGCTCTCTGCTCCTCAACTACGAGGCCTTGACTTGGAGAAATTTCGGGATCTTGAGCCAGTCTACTGGGCTGGATCTGCTTACATGGGCCGACTTGTCTTATTGGGCCTGGACCCGTGGGCCTGGGCTCAACAATTTGTAACAAAGAAATATATCATTTGTAATAAAGAAACACTTCATTTCATTAAATTCGTATCACAATAAAAATGGTGAGACATTATTTGCAATAAAGAAATACATCATTTCATTAAATTCGTCTCACAGTAAAAATGATAAGACCGTCTAATCTAAAAATTTACCTATATTACAATTTCATAGTTAAGGAAATGGGTTGCAATTAAAGTGGGAATTAAATGGTTATATTCCTATAAACATATTGGTTAATCACATTAATAATTATTACCGATTATCAATTCTCCAATAAATGTGACCACGAAGTGTAAAAATAGTTAATGGAAAGCTGCTATCTCCATTTACTCAAATATACTAATTTAGGCTATTGATTTAAGTATAGACCAGAAGATAATGCTAAAAGTTATAAAACAACTTTTTTATTTTGTCATTATTATTGATTAGTGATTAATTCGAATAGATTTATTTCAATGTTACATGCTCTCGTTCAAATGTATTTCGTTGAAATATTCTATTCCAAATAATCTATATGTGAATCAAAACAATATTCTACAGACCCTATTAATTTTCTTGATGTGAGATTTCTAAATTAATGATGACATCTTCTTTTAAGTAAAAGAATGATTTATCTCATCACTAATGTTTTTTACCGTTAAACAGGGCTGTAAATTAACTAAGGGGGCGTTTGGTATAAGTGTCGGAATCACTATGGGTATGGGTATGGTTATGGGTTTTAAAATAAAGGGAATGGGTATGGGTTTAAGTATTCCAATAAAGATGTTTGGTATATAAGATGGGTTTGGAATCATTTTAAATTCTTTAAATTCATATATTAAGAAAGATATTAAATAATACACAAATATAATACTACCTCTGTCCCTTCCTATTAGTCCCATAGGAAGGGACACACAAACCAATGCAAGTAAATGTTTGTGAGTGGAGTGAAATTAATATTTTATTGATGAGTGTGAAAAAGTTTGCTATTTTAGGAAATGGGACTAATAGGGTGGGACGGACCAAAAAGGCAAATGAGACTAATAGAGTGGGACGGAGGGAGTAATAATTAATTTGATAAAAAAATAAAAAATATTATATATTTATTTATAATTATATTAATGTTAAATGACTATTTTAAAATAATTAATATAATTTTATTAATATTATAATAATAATATTATTAATAATATAATATTAAAAAATATTATATTTATTTATTTATTAATATTAATAAATAATATAATAATATATAATTATGATAATATTTCATATTATAATTAAGATTATATACTATTACGTTTATATATTAATTATAATTTTCATATAATATCATAATTACTATAATATTTTATAATGATATCATAATTATATAATTATATTAAGATTAGAAATATATATTTTTTTAAAAATTATATATATTAATAATTATTATATTTTTTTTGCTAATATTAAAAAATATAATTATAGTAATATTTTATATTATAATTAAAATTATATAATAATATAATATTTTTTAATAATAATCTTATTTAATATTATAATATTTTATTTTACTAATATTACTAAATATAGTAATAATATATAATTAAACAATATTATATTATATTTATTTATTTATTAATATTACTAAATGATATAATAATATATAATCATGATAATATTTTATATTATAATTAAGATTATATAATAATATATTTATATTTTAATTATAATTTTATATAACATCATAATTAATATAATATTTTATAATAATAATAATATACTATAATATTTTTTAATTACTAATCTAATATTATTATCTTAATACTAATATTATAGGAAATTATAAAAATAAAAAACAAACAAACAAACAATTTTGTGCATAAAAATGTGAATGGAATGAAACCCACCAAATTATGGGGGAATGGGGATTCCCAAGTTTTTGGGAATCAATTCATTCCCACGGGAATGAAATCCGATAACCAAACGGTGGGTTTCGGAATCATTCCATTCCCTGATTCTGAAACCCACCAACCAAACACCCCCTAAAATGTTCATAGATTAGGATTTCAACTCGATAAATCATTTGAGCTCATTTATTAAACGAGCTAGACTTCAACTTTGAAGTATTCAATTCGTGAGCAAGCTCTTTAGTTAAATTAGTATGAAATATATAAGTGTTAACTTTAAGAAATTAATACTCCCTCCGTCCCAAAACAATTGTCTTGTTTTCCTTTTTCGTATGTCCCAAACAATTGTCTTCTTTCCTAAAATGGAAAGTTTATACACACTCACTAATAAAATACTAATTTCCTCTATCTCTACTCGCATTGGTATCTGTGTCATTTCCAAACAAGACAATTGTTATGGGACGGAGGTAGTATTTTTCATTATTTTAAGAGTAACAAATATGATAAATCTATGTAATTAAATGAAAAAAATTGAATTTGAGTATGAATATAATATATTTTTTGGAATAAATATTTTTTTTAAATGAAATTTTCAAATATAATCTAAATTTAAAAAATTTATTTATTATAGATTAAGTTTGTGAATATCAAATTACTGTATAAAGAGGTTCAAAGTTCAACTTGAAAATAAATGAACTAAACTTAGGCAATATATTACTCAACTCAACTCTGCTCGATTATACCTTTACTCTTAAATAAGTGAGAGACTCTTAATCGATTATTTCAAGTTGGAAATCAATTCTAAAAAGTCCGACATCAAAATTTTAAGGAAACTTTAATTTAACCATTTATTTCCAAAAGAAACAAATTAGACAGTCTTGTGTAATTTATAGTATAAAATCTAAAATAACTCTAATCAAATATTAAAGGCAAAAACTTGCGTTAGGCAGACCTAAACGGTTTAGGCGGGTTTTATCCTACCCAAATGGGTTGACTCATCCCAGTTAGGTTTATTAATCCCAATTAGGGTATATTATATGGGTTTGGCTTGGGTTAACCCGCCTAAATCGTTTAGGTCTGTCTAACACAAGACCTTCCCAATATTAAATAGATAGGATCCTTAAATCTAATGATTTTTGGTACTAAACAAAGGCACAACAATATCCCATCCCTATAACGGAAAAAAACAATAACCGAAGACCAACTGCCGTTTCTTTTAAATAAGCAAAAGAAAAAAAGCAGTAAAACTAATCGCGCAAAATTATAGGTCCTCGAAGTTGGAGAGTTGAGGTTAAATTTCTTTGTTTTATATCAATTATTAGTCATAGACTCATAGATTAGAGAATTTAAATTGGGTATCCAATTTATAATTTAAAAGATTACAGAAAAATCAGACAAAATGCAGAGGGTTAATATTGTAATTAACAGACGAGGGCGATTTAGTCATTCTAATACCTGGTCACAGCTCCATTCAATTTAGCGGCACTCTCTCTCTAACGCTCTCCTCTTTCTCGGATTTTTTGCTTTCACACCAACAACCAACATCTCTCTCGCTCTGCAATGTCGTCAGCCATCAAGAAAGTGAACAAAATCTGCCAAATCGTGCGGCTGAAGCAACTCGTCAGCCGCTGGAAAATCAAGAGCCTGAGAGGCTCCGACTCCGATGAACCGGCCGGCCCGAACCGTCGGCCCCCCGCCGGCTACGTTGCCGTCTACGTCGGCTCTGAGAGGCGTCGCTTCGTCATACCTACCCGCTTTTTGAACCTCCCGGTGTTCGTCGCTCTCCTCGACCAGGCCCAGGAAGAGTTCGGGTATCCCGCCTCCGGCGGCCTCGCATTGCCGTGCGAGACGTGCTTCTTCACCGGAATCATCCGTCTACTCCATGAAAATGAGGAAAAGTTTCGTGATTTAGGGCTCCGCGAGTTCTTGCAAATACTTTCCGACGTGTGTTTTGAATCTTGTAAAGAATCTTATTAGTTTTTTTTTTTAAATTTTATTTTTAGAAAATCTGGTCCTACTAATTTTATTCATCGTTGACTCCTTTTTTTTTTTTTTTTAATGAAGGAATGTTTGTGGCTGATGTAATGTTTAATTTTTTTTATTTCTTAATATTTAATTATATAAAATATCCAAGTCAAGAGTCTCGAAATCAATTCATACTTTAAAAAAAAAAAAGCATCGGATGCAATAATAAAGGCTAAATAAATCGATCTTGATATTTTCCTAAAAAAAAATTTCTTTGATATAATGTTCAAGCTTCAATTTCCGGTCACCCCGTCTCTCTAAGAATAGACTTAATTTTATTGTTGTTACTATAAATTAAAGAGTTGGTTTGACGGTATGATTATTTTTTTATTGTGAGACGGACCTTAATACATCATTTTAATAAGTTAGATATATCATTTCATTTTTAAAAATTACATTATTTACAACAAAGAAATACATCATTTACAATAAAGAAACATATCATTTCATTATTTTCGTCTCACAATAAAAATGGTAAGACATCATTTGTAATAAAGAAACACATCATTTCATTAAATTCGTTTCACAATAAAAATGGTGAGACATCATTTGCAATAAAAAACACATCATTTCATTAAATTCGTCTTACAATAAAAATGATGAGGCCGTCTCATCCGAAAATTTGCCATAAAATTATATTATAATCAATCATTTCATTTCTCGCTATTAATACTTCTAATATAATTCCAAAAAATCTGATTTGTCTTCTTAAATTGAGATTTCCAATTCATGAAATGAGTCCACCACGTGGATTATATATAATATATGGTTTAATTAAAAAAATTCTGATAAAAATATTCGATCGAATACTATACGTATTAATTAAGTATTATAGTTGACTACTTGACTCTATTTCCGGCCATGCACTATCAAGTAAGTTAATAATAAGACTACTCCTACCAAAGACACTCCACAACCCAACCTAACAAAAAAATAATAATTTCTCTCTCATCCACCTACACAACCCACAACCCAACTCAATTTCACTCACAGCAATGACATCCACACAACCTAAAATTTATTTTATTTTCATATTTATACTTCAATATATATTATTTATAATATTTTTTTATTAATTTTTTAATTATATATTTATATATTACTATATAATTATAATATTTTTATTACATACACTTAAAATTTTAATATTTGAATAAAATATAAACTACAGAAGTTGAAATTGAAATTAAATACGAAGTTTTGGTTGTGAATGAAAATGTATTAATATTGGGTTCATTTTATAGAGAAAAAAAATTATGAATTTTGATATAATTTTTTTTTAATAATTATTTTGTGTATTTATTCAAAAAATACGAGTATCCAATCACATGCTGCCAAGTGGCAGCATGTGATTGGATGACTTTGGAAGCCCTCATAGATCGGCCGACAAGATTGGTGTCATGACACTCCCCAATTTATCTTGCATTTATCATTTTTATTTATTCAGTTTAATAATTTTAAATTTATGACACTCCCCCCAAATGTCATTGCTGGGGGAGGTCTAAGATACTTTAACTACTTAAACTCCGAGTTAAGAATAATTCGTAAATTATTATTCATTTATTATAAAACTGTTTAAATTTTATTATTACTAGACTAAGGTCATATGATATTCAGAATATCATTACTAACAGGGGCACAATGTAGAGACTTACGGGGTCGGCCACCCCAGCATTTCAAAGTTTTATATATATATATATATATATATATGTATATATATATATATTTCTTAAATAAATAAAATTATATAGTCAACTAAATAAAGCTACGAACGAGCCTACACAATAATCGAGTTATATTTCCACCCCTATGAATTCTAGGAACAAAATGGAAAGCATTACCGTTGGCAGTTGGGGAGGGGGTACGATGATGAATTAATTAAAAAAATACTAACCGCCAACACTTCTGCTTTTACCACTCCTCAGTCTTATTTCGCTTTCACTCTCCCTCTTCCAATTACTATTTTGCCCTTCGTCTCTCAATTCAACACCACCACCACCACCACTATTGGAATAATAATAGGTGTGAGGATATGGATTAGAGTCGCAAGAGGGAGACTATCGTTATCTGGAGCCATGAGGAAGAACTCGGCGAGAGGAGAGGACGTGCGAGAGTTCAGAGGAGGATCAACGGATCAGGCTGATATCATATTTGAGTAATAATATTTATCATAATTTTATTGATAATTTACGAGAGAATACATAGAAAAATAATGAGGGAAAAAAACCCTAACTAGATGTGCATGCATGAATATTAATCTAAAAGATATATGCTTAGATATGAATATATCAAGTAGATAGATCTATTTCTTTAACAACCATGTCTTTTTCGATTTTTTTTTTAATTATTTGATATTAACTCTTGGGTTCCGTTATATCTGTGTCGTTTGCTTTTGAAATAATAATTAAGGATATGAATAAAATAAATTAATAATTTACCAATAAGAGTGTATTAATTTTTTTATTTTAAGAAATCTAATTAATATGACGGTACAAAGGAAAAAAGAAACCTAGATTAGTATAACAGGACAAAGGGAATATTTTTGACTTAATTATTTAAAATGACTTATTTTATAAAATATATCATGATTTCGACCAACAGATATCTAACATGGCCAAAAGTATGGAAATTTATTAAAAATGTCTTAATTAAGCAATAATTTTTTAAGTTGATGGTGAAATCACCTATAAATATATTATTTAAGTATTTTACTCAACACTTAAAACTAATATTTAAATCTTAAAAAATGAATGTGGTTGCTCTAGATTTTTTTTTTAGAATAATCTCCATTTTTTTTTTATAAATTTTATAATGGGTCTTGAGGTCCCCAGGTTGCCACCACATTTTAATTTTATTTTAATTATATAATTTATTTTATTCTCGAAAAAGCCTAACTTTCACTTGAAAAATTCATAAATATGGGCCAATGACTATTTTATAAGATGTAGTTATAAAAGTGGCTAAAATGGTTAGATGTAATAACCAAAATCATTATTCCAAAATCTTATGTTAGGAACTGAATTTTAGTTCCCTCCTTAATTTAATATTTTGATTTGTTAAAATTTACTTTAGCACTAAGTTTCTAGAGTTCTAAAATGTAATATCCCAAATTTAATTAAGTTAATTAAGGCTTAATTAAGTTAAATAAAGGAATATTTATTTTGCAAATTAATTATTAATTGCTTTTGCGACGAATTTAAAAACCCGATGAGATACGAGAGTCAAAATATTGATTATATTATACCAATGGGTTCATTTCGAGAAAACATAAGTGACCGTGAAGTCACAATTTTCAAAAAAAAGACGAGTGCAGCGATTTATTATTTGAAAGATAATAATACGACATTTAAATTCATAACTTGCACTCGGGAGGTCCATTCCTTAACCCGAGCTAGTGAATGCTTGGGATTAAATGATGGAAGAATATGAAATGATCGGTATAATTTTATGAGATCCGAGTGGTGCTTAATTAATTATCGAATTTTGAGAAATTGGACGATATTTTATCTCCAAAAATTCGGAAAATAATATGAACGAGACAGATTCATTAAATGAGACATTTTCGTGTATTTGTATTTTTATTTAGATAAATGCAATTTAAATTATAAATCCAAAAGATTGAATTAATGGAAGAAGTTATACATGAATTGAGATGGAGAAAAAATTCTTCAAAGTGAAGAAAATACCCACGCATATTGATTTGTTTGCAAAATTTAATTGATTGTAATGGGCAGCTGCTACATGTTGAGGCGGTGGATTTTGTGTGGACTTATAAAAAACAAAAGTTGTAGGAAAATTATTCATTTCCATTTTCACAGAACACCACCCCAACCCCGTACGCCATTTCCCATCACCACCGCCCTTGTCTTTGCGATTTCCGGCCGCCACGAATCGCCGCCGGCAACACCACCACCATCGTGATCCTTGTTGTTCAGGGAATGCGAGAAGCTAAGGCACGCACCGTGACGTTAACTGTCGAGCGAGTTATGAACTGAGAAATGTAGGTTGTCGGTTTCGATACTGTTACGATAATGAAAATTTGAAACTCTTTGAAACGTTAATATCTTGACTCAAAACTTATAGATTTTTTATCCTTGCATCGTAGGGAGTTCGAGAATGCGAAGAAACTCGAGTTTGGACGCCGGAGTTAGCCGTTGCCGTCGCTGCAAGTTTTCCAGTGAGAAGCTTCAACCTAGTTTTTATTCCGGCTTGTTGTCGTGTTTTTGTTGGATTTAAGCATGTATCCGTGATTCTTGAGTGTCTAGGAGCATGCTAGGATGTTTGTTGAAGCTTGGTTGTGTCTGAAATGGTTGAAGAATGGAGTTACAGGGCCAACTCTCGCACACATCGAAGAAGACGACATGCGTCGATCGACACGGCTTGTGTCAATCGACACACGTGCGTCGGTCGACGCAAGAGTTCCGTCGGTTGACACCGGCGCATCGGTTGACGCGAGATGTCGACATGAAGTGTGTGTCGAGCTGGGGTGTCGACGAGCATGTCGATCGGCGGAAGAACCATGTCAATCGACATGGGCTGTGTCGACTGACACAGAGGCATGTCAGTCGACACAACAGCTCAGAGGAAGATTATGTGTTTTCTTTGTTCGTTTTTGATCCGATTCGAATTGTGTTTGATGCCTAAATTTATTATATGATTGTCCAAGCATGCTTAAAACTTGATTAAATGTTGGTTTATGAAATCGAGAGTCGGGAATTGAATTAATTCAATTTGAGTAAAAGTCGAGACATGATTAAATGTTGAACTTTCAAATGTGAAGTGGAAGTCTGTGAATGGTTAACAGTTGTCAGTTAGATGTCGGTCCTAGGTCCTGAATTTGTCAAGTATTATCAGTAGGACTGATAGAAATACTTAGACTAATTCATCCTAATTGATTGCTTGTGTGTAATTATTTGAAGGGGAATTAAGATATAGAAGAAAATCAGCTCAACTGCGCGATTAACAAAAGCGTCTTTATTTCCGTAAGCATAACACAGGTGGGAATTATTTCAGTAAAATAAAACGCTTTCCGAGCTTTATGCTCAGTTTCTAAAATGGGTATGAAAAAGCTTTGTTTTAAATTGATTGCTATGCATAACTGTTTTGTGTTATCATATCTGTACCTCTGTCAGTAAAGGCTGACAGAGAGATTATTTAATGAGAATGAACCAAGAATTTACTGTGCTAATCTCATTAAAAGAAAGATAGACGTCTTATTCAGAGCGCTTGACGGTGCGAATAGGTAGTTCAGCTAACGTGTTGATACCTAAAGATAGAGATAATGATGGATTCTAAAATTGATCGCGTCTCAAGGGATTATACTGAGACTTGTGCACAAATTGATGATAGTGGGTTGAGTGGCTTGTCCATTCCCAGCTATTCATCGTAACGTGGAAGTGGGTCAGCTTCCCATTACACAATGGTAAACAGATATGTTAACATGGTAGATAGCTGATCAGCAAAATAAAATAATTTAGATAACACGGATCTTTTCAACAAAACCCCGTGTGTATCTGCGTGAGTTGCATAGCATTCATATCTAAATTGTATGTTTTTGGGCTTATTTCCACTGGGTATATTAGTACTCAGCCCCTCGTATTGTTTTCTAAAATACTCAGGTTGATCAGCAAGGATGGAAGGGCGGGGTGTGAATGGCGAAGCCGGATTTGTATAGATTTTGAAGATCCTAAGATATACATCCTCATATGCATATCTCCACTGCGCTGCACACACTGCTGCTCCACGCTCTGAAAATATTTACTTTCCATGCTTTGAATGTTTAAAGAACAAATGTTTAACTCTTTTCTTTTACTGTTGTGAATGATGTTGTATCTTTTAAAAGTTGAATGTCATTTCTAAATTTTCGTATTAAGGTTTTAAAAGTCTTCCACTGATTTATCGTTGAAAATATTTAAAAATCGTTGACCACGACTGTAGCGCGTCCCAAAATTGGGAAGGTTAATTGGGGGCGTTACATAAAATGTAATCCATGTATAGGATTATTCGTGTTGTAATAGAACTTAGGTGCTGAAGACCGAGCAAAGGAGATGCTCCAGATTTGAAGAAGTGTTCGTGCGTAAAACTTGGTTTCACTAAGTATGGCCAAGGCCTATATTGAGTTTGGGTACTCAGTATAGAGTTTACTATACTGACTTATAAGAAGTCAGTATGAGGGTTGTCTATACTGACTATGGAATGTCAGTATGGAGGCCTAAGTTTGTAAGCACGTGGAACACAAGACGAACCAAGCTTAGTCAGACTTAAGGCGTATGATCTCTAAGTAAAAATTAGTACGAGGTGGTCCATACTTGGATTCCTCAGACTGAAACTGAGTCTGACAAGAGCAGGTAGAAAGTACATGAAAGTACACCTTTTCATAGCAGAGCAGACCTACCAAAGAATGACTATGATAGGACGATATTCCTCTTGTCTCTAACGACTGGAATTGTGTGTCTAACGGGCAGAAATTCAAACAACCAAAAATTCGCCTATAAATAGCTCTACATTTAAACCGAAAAAGGTTACAAAGTTACGAACAAACGAGAAAAGATAAGCCTGCACTCTGCCAATTTGTCTACTGAAAAGTTCTTTGTTATTCCGTGATTCTGTTTATGAGACTTGAGTTTTCAACTCAAGTTAAACTTTCCGTGCTTCTATTTATAAGCACGAGGTTGAAGCTACACTTTGGTGAATATTACTCCCCTAAGTAATATTCACAGTAGTCAATGTTCTACTCTGGAACACTGATTCTTACGGGCATCTACCAACCAAGCTGAGTTCTGGAAAGAACGTGCAAACATACTGCAGGGTGCGTCCTCACTTTAACCTGAAGACTAAGTCAACAAGGAGTTCCTAGGCGAGTGACGTCAGCAAACCGAAGGACAGAGTGCCGACGAGCTGTTTATAGATTGTAAGGAGACTTGTATCAAATTTAGTGGATTCCCGATTGATTTCGGAAGAGTGGACGTAAGACTTTTAAGTCCGAACCACTATAATATCCTGTATCGTTTACCAGCTTTCATTTAAGATTTAGAATGCTTAATTTCCCCATACTTACTTTTAAAACCTTCAATACTTGCCTAAGTATTGAAGTGTATAGTTGTGAAACTTACTTAATAACCTTCTGAGTTTAAAACTTACTTTCATAAACCTGAGTTTCAGTCAGTTTCAGAGAACAAGTGCAATACTAACAAATTTTCCGCTGCATTACATATTCTCTGATTTTAGGACCAACATTTTCCTCATTATTTATTATAAAAATACATGTTGGATTGTTTGAAGAAAATATAAAACTGTGTCAAAAGTATAGAAAAATAAGAATATTAAAAGAAATATCATAAGAAAAAGGATATTTGAAAAATATAGGAGACCAAACTATTATAAAAAAAAGATTGAATTATTTTTCGTTTTTTTTTTATTAAGAATAGTTTTTAAAATTTTGTATAAATATATTATTTTCTTAAATATGATTATAATTAAGATAGGTGGGGTACAAAATAAAATATACTCATGCTGACGTTTGCAATGTTCGTTTTCATTTCTAATAGGAATAATTTGTGATTTTTTTTTCCGGGATTATAATGTGATATAAAGATATTGTAACACTTCTACATTATTTATTTTGATATTCTTTTCAAATCAAAATTATCACATGCTATTTGAGTAGCTCTCTTCTCACTTGTGCATCTTTAATCTCCTTCAAATATTTAGAGGCATTTGGTTTAGGAAGTATGTGTTTAATAGTAAAAAAATATATATATATATCGGTTTGTTTTTTAGGAATTATTCTCAATTATAATGTTTGATTTATTAGATGAGTTTGGAAATTATTTTCAATTAAATAATAAGTTTCGAAATTATTCCATTCCCTCGTTCGAAAACCCATTAACCAGACGGACCATTAGTGTTAAACATTACTGAAAATCGGCATTACATCATTTAATTATTCTGGGAGTAGAGGATTTCATTCTTTTTCTGAAGAATTAAATAAAGTTATTAATAAAAAAGCTACTTATCTATTATGCTACAACTAATAAATTAGTTAATCCAAGATTTACATTGATTTTCCTGCTACTCATCTACCAACAAAAAGCTTCTACTGAGTTGGCGGCGGTTGCTTGCAGTTGCTGCTGCTCTCCCATTGCTTCATGAAATCTGCATATCCTTCCGCTGAGCTAACCGCAAACTCCGTCAGCGCCGCCACAGCCACCGACATTCCGGCGCACAACACTCTGATGGCCACCTCGCCCATCTTCTCCGCCGTCACCACTTCTTGATCAAAATGGCCAGCCTCCACCACCTCCATATCCCCCCCTCCAAACCTCTTCGAGTCTTCCTTCAACTGCTGCGAGTACAGCGACCCCACACCTGCTGCGAAGAAGTCCATCCCATCAAGCACTGGAGCTTCACGGACGGCGTCCAAGAACCTCGACCATTGTATGCAGATGTTGAACAGAGGTGGGGCGCCTAAAGACCGCCGTGGGGAGAACGGGAACTTTGATGAGTCGGGATCCGAACGAGCGCAGCGCAAGAACCATCCGGCGAGTGCATGCATGTAGGATCGTTGAGAAACAATCCATGCTTCGAAGCAGGACCTCCAGTTCCTGAGCTCTGTCTCCAGGTTTGCTGCTGAACGTGCCATCTTGTGGGGTTCAGAAGGTGACATTATGGTGTATTTCCGCGAACCGGACAGTTTTGAAGGTGTTCCAGCCAACAAAATCTTGGCTTCATCTAGAGTTCGTTTCTGATATTGGTGGCACTCTGCCATCACCTTCCACATCTTTGCTAACCTGCCAATTAAGTGAACACTTCAGTTTCCTCATTTCTTCATTTGCCTCGGTCATTTAAATTGTAGTATGATACAAGCATTCCCTGAGATGTAAGATCAAGTAGTTACAAATGCTACAATCCTGCCTAAGGAGCTTGTGAGACTATCAAACTAGAAAGTAGAAGAAAAAAGGGATATCATCAAGTTTTTTTTTTTTTTTAAATATGTATTTCAACTCTCATAATGATTGTTATGGTTGTGGAATTGAGATTTGAAAGCATACCCTTGTACCAATTCTAAGAGCTGAGGCTCCAGTTCTTCATCTCTTAAAGTTTCAATCCTCTTTGAGATAGCTTCAACTGAGTGTATTGAAACTTTTATCTGAGTATGCAGGTCTCTCATGGCAGCTCTAGTTTTGTCCACAAAAGAAGGGTCGTCACCTTTCACATCCTGATTCCTTAGTTGAGTGCACTTCTTTTCGTATGCTATCCGGACACGCTCACCAGCCTGTTAAGATAGAAATATAGCCAATAATCTTCTGATGCATGTAAATCAAATGAATGTACTAACTTTATGTGATGAAAGGGCATATTCCGAGTTAAGATAGAAATATAGCCAATAATCTTCTGATGCATGTAAATCAAATGAATTTACTAACTTTATGTGATGAAAGGGCATATTCCGTCATGGGCAATTTGCACAGAAAAAAAAACTATCAACGTGCAAAATAAAACTACTCTGAAAAGTTATGCATACAGAATGGCTTGCCTAATTCTGAACTTTTAATGTGCTTGGGTTTCCAAGCAGACAACAGGTCAAATTTAATCAAATACATGAGACAGGAGAGAGTGATCTAGATAGCTCATTTTGTAAGCACTGGAATGAATATGCTTTGTGTTACGAGTCAAAATCTACCAGAGTGCTGCTAATATGGATGAGGCCTTACTTATATAAATCAGCAGGAGTGGAATCATAGCCGTTGGTTTTAAATCTAGATCAGAATTCACATATATGTATAGGAAGAATAAAAGAAGCTCGGAAAAAAACTCTTTTCCTTTTAGCAAACTTCTTATACGTTGGAATATGCA
>JAPKLW010007796.1:0-14390 GCA_026898455.1 Plectranthus barbatus | reverse complement strand
TGACTACTTTTTGCTTGTTCGCTTTGTCAAAGGAATCTCACACTTGAATGTTTGCGAATGTCGGTTAGAAGCAGTAGTAGTTGTCGATTCTCACTTTTGGACCTGCCTTTTATAGATGGATATTCAAATCTTGAATCTCCATGTCCGTTAGACACAACATCTCCTTTGTCCGAGAGTGATTTGACTTGATCAGTCGCTTTTGGTGTTGATCTGTGCTTTCCGAACTACTTCGGGAAAGTCTCGTTCTTTTTTGTGTACTTTTGTCAGAACGGCAGTATGGCTTCAGCCTTTGACACTCTTGCTTTGCTAATGTTCCTTAGCGATCTGCTATCGTGTCTTTGGCTGCTGACTGCTTCCGCTGACTCTCGATCCTTTGACGTCTGTTCTGCTAGCATCTTTCGGTGTCTGCTGAATGTTAGCAAATACCAAAGCCTTAGCATTCTGCTAGCACATGCCTTCTAGCAAACTCCGTCCTTCAATATCTGCTAGCAAATCTTCTAGCAGGCTAATCTATTACAACTCAATTTATGACCTATACAGGGCTTTACAAGATATGCTAGACTATCTAGAATTCAGCAAATGATCGACCAAATGCTAAGGTTTGATCCAACAAAACCTTTTTACAAACAAATCCTAAAGGAGATTTTAGGAATAATTTCCCAACAATTTCCCCCTTTTTGGTGCGATCAAAGCTTACTATTAGTTGCTGAAGCTAAGAGGAAGAGTGTCTGTGTTTACAAAAGAGTATGCTATCCTAGCAATCTAACACAGAGTTTATCCACCTTAGTTCAAGCAGCAAAAATGAGATTCCCCTCAACAAGTGCTGGGAAATATTTCACGATTAAACACAAGGTAAATGCTGCAAAGGTAATGTGCTAGAAATTCTAGCACCCAAGAAAAATTAGCAGACATTTACTTTTCAATCTCAATCCAATTGTTTTCAAATACGTTGAATACACAGATAGTGTATTTCAACTAAGGCGCACAGTGAAAATCAGAGATTGACAATGAGAGGTTGTCTCAGTCTGATCAATTTTCATTCATATGATATATCGATTACAAGTACAATGAAAATGATAGACGGAGACAAGCGAAAAAAAAATATCACCAGAGGTAAGGATGTAATTAGGAGTCTGGAGCAGGTTTCTTTAGCTTCTCCAATTCATCGAATTTTCTTGATGCCATCTGCACAAACGAATCCAAGAACTCCTTAGCAGCAGCACGTTCAGCGGCTTCTAACTCCAGATCCTTAGCAATCCGCTCATTCTCCTCTTTGAGCATCTTGATTTTCAGCTCTGTTTCCTTCTGCTTTAGCTCCTCAAGAGCTTCCCTCTTCTCTTCTTTGGCAGCAGCTCTAGCTTCTTTTGCTTTCTTCCTCTCAGCAGCCTCAGCAATCCTCCTTGCTTCCCCCTCTTTGATTGCATCCAAAAATTTGGAGGAAAAGGATGTGACTGTATGTTCTACCTGCTACTTATGTTCTGCTACGTTTGCCTTGACTTCCTGCACAGAAGTCTTAACAGAGGAAACATCGGACTCGACAGAATTCACCCTGGCCGTGACAGTATCAACATTCGTCTTGACCACCGCAATTTCCCTACGTATGTCCGTGGCTTCTATCACCATTCTCTCAGATATGGTGGATACAACACTTTGAATCGCCATTTGAACTACATAGTTCAGATATGTTGGAAATTGAAGAGAGCTGACCGGAGTGGCAAGGAAGGATGAAGTAGTAGGCACGATGATAGCTTGACTCCTAGCATTGGAAGTGGAGATTTCTTCCATGACTTCTTTTGTGGTCCCTGCAGTAGTAATTTGCGTGGTAGTGGCTAGCATATATACCGCCTCCTCGATGCTTTTCAAATACTCTGCTTCAGCTGCAGCAAGTGTAGCTTCCTCGAGCTTCCGAGCTTCTTCTAGAGAGTGTGCTAACATATAATCCTGCAAATCTGCTTCTCTGTTCCGGTATGCAACAACTTCAAGCCTTCAAGCATTTCGGTCCTCTGCTTCACGAAGCGCAGCCAGCCGAGCTTGTAACATGGACTCTTCGAACTTCACAAGTTCAGCTTGGCATTTCTTGTATTCAGCTGCTGCTCGTGCCTGACGCTTGGATAATTGAATGTGTGTGTCAGACAACCCATCTGGAGCAAATGTAGACTTAGGCAGAGAATGTGAAGAAGATGTCAACCGATGAGCCTTAATGGCCTGGAGTCTGGCGATGACAGCCTTATCACTGTACTGTTTAGAACAGAGGGATTGGTCCATCCAGTCGTTTGCCCAAATATCCTCACGCTTCCAAAAATTCAAGCCTTTCCATGCCATCATTATCTCTTTTTCCTCCATGCAAAGTTCTCGAGAGATGTAATCATACTTCTTCCATCGTCTGAACTCACGTCCTAAGATCTTTCCATCTGAAGTATCTTCCTCCAATACTCCAGCAAAGATTTCTTTGATATCCTCCTCAATCATCAAGGTCACGAAATTTTCAATATTCTGTCCAAGCAATTCAAATTCAGAATTTACCTGACTTTTCATGAAGGATAATCGAAGTCGATCCCCGCATTCTGTGGAGATCTTCCTTAGAGAATTTGCATCATACACGTCTGTGGTTCTCCATCGGAATCGGTTCCAGAGAAATTCTCATGGATACCTATGCTAGTATCGGAAGGAACTTCTGCTTGAGGACCTTTAGTAGGATTTGCGTCCTCATCCCTAGCAGATGATTCCTCGATAACGATCTGCGGAGAGCGGACATTTTCCTCAGCAAATGAGTGCTCAGCAAATGAGTGCTCCTCCGTGTGCCCAATCTGCTCAGCAGATTCATCTTCAGCACCGTCTTCTCCCTTTGCTTCGGATTCTCTTTCGACTCCAGAAGGACCTTCATCCGGATTCACTGGAATTCGTCTGAAAGACTCTTGGATGAAATGTTCTTCATCAGAACTGTCCTCCAAATCCACAATCGATTCCACCCTATCGAATCTGCCAGATTGAATTGCTTCAACTAGCTCTTCGTCTGTCATTGCATTTTGCTCAGCAATGATTGCTCCTTCTTTGTCAACAGAGGGAATTGAGATAGTAATCCTTCCGTCTTTGATGCTTCCGTCTTCGATGCTTTTCCCTTTCTTGGCAGCCTTTTCTTCCAGAAATTCCTCTTGAAGTAGTTGAGCTGCTTACTGCTGAGCTTTGTGATCTTCAACAGCTTTCTTGATCCATTCAAATTCTTTGTCTCTTCCTTCGAACGTCATTTCAGCAATAAACTTCTGATATTGCTTCTTCTCAAGATCCCTTCTTTGAGTGTCTCATTTTCTCTTTGTGTCTCTCACTTCCTTAATCCGCTCTTCCGGGCATCTAGATGACAAAGAGATGTGATCTGGATTGGCTTCAGCAGCCTTCTTCTCTACTGCTGCTTTCTCGAGTTCTTCCTGCTCCGAGACTAGAATCAGTCATCTTCTGGTTTTCATCTTTGCTTTCTGGGCAGGAGAGGTGATGTTTGACCTCTTCTTCGTTGGAATGGCCATAGCCATGGTCCCAATAACAAGTGGGGGCTGTTCGGCTTCCTTCGCTGTCATGATCTCATTGATCTGATCTGCTGGTAAGTTACCCAGTTTCTCAATCTCTTCAAGATTTTTGAAGAAGTGTTCTATCTCAGCATTTGTCTGAAGTAGAGCAATCTCTTCAGCAGACATTGGAATGGCCGGCTGTAGTATTTGAACTGCCGTAGTGGCTGTATCGGGCTCTTCGGGGGATGTGGGCTTGTTCTTGTCCACATTAGATTTCCCTGTCAATTTTTGAGGATTCCTGGTATTGGCAGGTTTGGGTTCTTTCCTCGTTGCTGGGATGTAGTCTGTAGGAAGCAGACTTACACCACTATCCACTCCTGTATTGGTGAACATCATTTCCAAATATTTGCTGATCTTTAACCCAAAATTTACGTTCGAGGAGAACCTTCCATCTACTGCCATATGATCATTCTTCCGAGCATGTTCAGCCCATCGCTCAAAGAAGAATTCTGCCCAATCTCCCTTAATATTGTCATTCAATGCCATCATGACGGCATACTTCTTGGCAGAGAGTTCTGAGTAGGAACCGGCGTCACATTGGAGCATCTTGATCACGATCTCCACAAGGAGCTTATACTCATCAGACAGAGTATTAATCGGTGTAGCAACTTTAAAGGTAATCACTTGCCCTTTTTATCTTTCAGCTCCCCCGGTTTCTTCCAAAGATTCCATCGTTTCTCAATCTCTACAAGATCATTGACCTTGTATTGAGATATCTTCGCCCCATAGTTCCGAAGCCCAAACGTCCTCGAAAGTAAATCAACACTCACTTCCACGAAATTTCCATATACGCAAGTCTTGAACGACTTCTGATCATTATTCATAACAGCCCTAGCGTAAAATTCTGAAACCATGCGGGGGTGAAATTGGTCAGGCTCAGCAGAAAGGTATTTTACCAGTAATTCAGAGTTGATTAGATCCAAAATCCACTGTGGAATGTGTTTGACGGCGAGAGGCATATAGAGGATTCTATCTTTCATGATTTGTGCCAAACACCTCTGCTCTGTCGTATGGCTGGATAACTCCTTCTTCCGAGCCAAAACCACCAATCTTACTGTAAGGAACGGATTCATCAATGTCTTCCTTTTTCATAATTCCGGTGAAGTTTGGTGCATGTCGAACATGCAGCAGCGAATCTGTAGGGGGTGGAAAAATGAAAATGGGAGGTTGGAGTAGATTTTCTGGGTTTTCCGTATGAGATGATTCAGGACGAGTGGTACCGCTAGGTTCTGTATTTTGGGTATTCGGAGTGTTAGGGTTGGCTGCCATGATTGGGGATTTTGAATGAGAGAGAGAGATTTTAGAGAGGGTTTGAAGAAGATGTGCGAATTTCAGAAGAGTTAGGGATTTGAATTTTTGAGAGGGACAAATCGAACGAATGGGGTTATATCCTTCTCAATTGAGATCAACGGCTGGGCGTAATTATGGTATCGTGTGTAAGTCCACATTCCCACAATCTTGTCCTCGGGTGACGTGGCTTGTCTTGATTCGATGCCGCCGTCTGCACGCGATAAATGCTCCTTCCTTTGAAAGTCAAGATGTCCCACAACTGTTTGATTAGGATCAGCAGCCAAACATCTTAGCAGACGTAGGCAGTCTCCTAACCCTTTGACTACTCCCGCGTGACTCATCGAGCATATATCCTATGATTATAAATAATAAGCCTTGGATGTTCATTCGCTACATACTTTGGCGCTTCTTCTTTGTTTTCTTTACTCTGTTCCGAAAGAAAACCATTCCCTCTTCTAAGCAAGATGAATCCTGCATCCTCTGTTTTTGTATGTCAAAACCAAATCCTCAGTGAGCCAGGCCTATATTCCGAGTATGAAGATAACTACCAGGTGGCGGAGACAGTAATGTCTGGTCTACGCCATAATGCCCTCGAGAGATTCGTCTCTATAACTCCTTATTCCTTTCAGAATGCTCAACTTCAGCATTTTATACTGGAATGTGACACTAACGGAGACGTTATCCATGGCATCTTCAGGGGTCAGCTGATCAGATGGACGCCAGAGACGTTTGCTTCGAACTTTGGTCTTCCTCGGGGTCCAGTGGCTGTGATGGACTATCGTTCACAGGAGACGGCTCCAGAGTGGACCTCATGGGAGAAATGGAGGTCTTCTCCTCACTTCGAGTTTTCTCCCACTGCTTCCACCTACAATCTCCGGACACCATACCGTGTCATTTTCCGTATTATCAGTGGCATGATCGTTTCAGACGATTCTGAGAGTATGACCTTCACTAGGGAGAAGTGGAAGGCGATGATGGCCTTCGATGATAGAGCCGGGGTGAACTGGGCAGCTTTCGTCTTTCAGGGGGTGCGGAGGTGTATACAAGAATGTCCAAATCGACCTCTCCCTTATGGAATGCAGTTGAGCTGGTTACTGGAGCAAGGATTTCCTGACCTTACTATAGGTCCCTCTAACCTTCATGGATGAGATTTCTATCCTTTTCAGCCATTGCCTCCCTTATTTGAAATGTAACCAATATTGTATCGTTTGTTCATAAGGAATGTACATAACTTTTCGTATGACAATTTTGCTTTGCATTTTCATGCCTTAGCATGGCTTCCATGAATTCCAACAAGTTAATCAAACGAATTTAAAAAATATTGACCTTCACCTAACGGCCAAATTTCTAACAAGCTCATCACTTCGTCAGATTGTTTGCTGTAGATTCTCTATCTCTGCTGGATTCTCAGCAAGTGAAATCCAATGGTTCTGAGTTATTCTGCCAGCGAGATGGATCGAACGGCCTCGAATGCGTATGTCCCATCACACGTCGTTCCTTTCTCCAAGAAACACTTGAGTAGTTTGACGTGGCACTTTCTAACTTGATACAACCGTCTGTACGCATTAAATGCGTTTAACTGGTCTAATCAGGTTGTCTTTCATTGATATCATCTCCCCTCCTCGAATATGATGTGGCAAAAGAAAGATTTGACTCAGCATATTCTATCCAGCAAATGCTCCGCTCTCCTTAATATATATTACTCTCCTGCGTATTGCATCGGCATATCAAGGATCTGCTAGGATATAGGAGATCACAAATAATGATGGTCTCCTCGAGCCAAACGCTGATCTGACTACCAATCGTCACTGCTGAACCGATTAGATTTTCCATGCAGTCACGACGTTCTTTCTTCTTGTGACGATACAAATTTCAAGACATGAATCATCACGATCTTTTAAAGATTTCCACGTAATCATAAATGCGAAGAGGTTTTCTCTTCTATAAAAGGGCTCCTTGTGATTCTATTTTGGTAACACAACCCTTCTCTCTTCCAAAGTTAAAAGAAGTCCTTCAAGATCAATGGAATCACCAAGTAACGTCCTTGACATTTCCCGAAACCAAATCCTTGATGAGGCAGCCCTTCATGCCTACTATCATGACCGACCTGCCGTGGCCAACATGGTCATGGCAAAGATTGCTCAGACGGGGCTCAAGCAGTTTGTGACGTTCGCTACTCAGCATTATCATGGAGATCTCCTTCGGGAGTTTTTTAAGGAATATGTGGCGGAGAAGGAGGCGATATATGGATCCTTCCGAGGGAAGTTGATACGTTGGTCACGAGAGACTTTCTCTCGTGACTTTGGACTTCCACGAGGTCCAGTATCGGTGATGGCGTATAAGTCCATGGAACCGGCTCCGGAGTGGACGGCGTGGCAAAAATGGTGCCACTCTTCTTGATTTAGATTCTCTCCTACTCCTGCAGCAACGGGTCTTAGATGCCAATACCGTGAGTTGTTCCACGTTGCTAGCCACATGTTGCTGGGTGAGGATCAGAACAGTTTCTGCCTTACGAAGGAGATCTGGCAGGTTATGCTCGCTTTGGACGAGGAACTACTGGAGGCTGATTGGGCAGGCCTCGTTTTTGAAGGCGTTCGTGATTGCGTCCGTGCATATCCTGCTGTCCCTTTGCTTAATGGTATGCAGCTTAGCTGGTTGTTGGAGCAGTCGTTTCCAGAACTAGCAGAGGGGCCGTCTAGCCTCCGTGGTTCCGACTTCTATCCTTCCATCACTTCCGAGTAGGAATGTTTTTATGATAGATTAGAACTCCCTCCCCTTGTTGTTTTTTTTAATATATGTTGTATGGGGGTGTAAGCTTTTGCCATATATCAATGAAATGCAGTCAGCTTTCCTTTTGAAACAGAAGCAAGTTGATAGTTCATAGCAACCCATATGCGTTTGAACTTCCAAATCGTCATATCCTCAAAATGAGACTTCATAGAATGCCTCCACAATGATACGTTAAAAATAAATGGCACTCTTTACATATCAGCTGCTGCCACGTATTTTATTTGCTGAACACTTAAGGAATTTTGCTCAACAACCTTTTCTCTTCAAATATGCTAGCAGCAACAATAATAAGTGCTATATTCTAGCACACAACTTCATTAGCAACCAAATCCAGCATTCAGAAAATATACTTGGCATCTTCAAGAAAAAACACGAAATCCAGAAAGAATAAGAATAGCATCTCATTCATCCATAACATTATCCAACTCCATAAGACCCAACTTAATGCATAACTCCTTGAATCTGGATTCAGCTAGGGGCTTTGTGAATATATCGGCTATTTGATCTTCGGTGCATATATAGCAAACATCAATATCCTTCTTCTCCTGGTGATCACGAATAATATGATGACGAATATCAATGTGCTTGGTCCTAGAATGATAGACCGGATTCTTGGTAATGCACATAACACTATTGTTGTCGCAATAAATCGGTACACATTCGGGAGAAATCCCATAGTCTTGCAACTGTTGCCGTATCCATAAAATTTGTGAACAATAGCTAGCGACAGCCACATACTCTGCTTCTGTAGTAGATGTAGCAACAGAGTGCTGCTTCTTGCTAAACCAGCTAATGAGCTTGTGTCCCAGAAATTGACAAGTACCGATTGTACTTTTCCTGTCAATTTTGCACCCTCCAAAATCTGAATCCGAATATCCACTTAGTGCAAGACTATCTGCTCTAGGATACCAAATTCCTAGACCCTCTGTGCACTTCAAATATCGCACAATCCATTTAGCAGTATCTAAGTGAGCCTTCTTTGGATTTGCTTGATATCTAGCACATAAGCCAACGGCAAAGGATATATCCGGTCTGCTAGCGGTGAGATATAGCAGTGAACCAATAATTCCTCTGTAGAGAGTTGGGTTCACATGATCTCCTTCCTTCTCAAGTGCAGTAATACATGTTGTGCTAATTGGAATTCTTAGGCTCTTTGTCTTCTCAGGACAGTATTTCGCTATGAGATCGCGAGTATACTTCTTTTGATGAATAAAAATTCCTTCTCCAGATTGCTGAACTTGTAATCCAAGGAAATATGACATCTTTCCTATCATGCTCATTTGGAAATTGCTAGTCATGAGGTCGGAGAATCTATCACATAGATCTTGATTCTTTGATCCGAAAATTATGTCGTCTACATAAATTTGGACTAGCAAGATACTATCTCCATCTTTGATCCGAAAAAGGGTTTGATCAATCCTGCCTTTCTCAAATCCGTTGGTCAGCAGGAACTTAGACAAAGTTCCATACCAGGCTCTTGGTGCTTGCTTTAATCCATACAGAGCCTTCTTGAGTCTGTAGACTTGATTACCCTGTTCGAAACCCGGTGGCTGCTCAACGTAAACTTATTCTTTGAGCTCACCATTTAGGAATGCACTCTTTACGACCATTTGCATCACATCGAATTCGTGGTAAGCAGCATACGCGAGAAATAGGCGAATTGCCTCCAGCCTTGCTACTGGAGCAAACGTCTCATCATAGTCTATTCCCTCGCATTGTCTATAGCCCTTAGCTACAAGTCGAGCCTTGTTTCTGACTACTAGGCCGGATTCATCTTTCTTGTTCTTGAACACCCACTTAGTGCCTATAACACTTTGGTGCTCTGGCCTATCTACTAGTTCCCACACCTTTTTCCGCGTGAATTCTGCAAGCTCCTCTTGCATAGCATTCACCCGGTCTGGATCTAGCAGAGCCTCTTCGACTTTCTTGGGTTCTTCACTGGAAATGTAGCACGCCGGCATAACATTGCCATTTCCTCATCGGCTTAAGATATGATCATTTATGTTTAGGGGATGAGCACGAAGCCACGTAGGTCTGATACGTGCTGGAGTTTCAGCAACTGGTATCCCTTCTTGATTGTTATCAGCATGAGCATTTTCCTCTTCATTCTCCTGGTGCTCAGCAGCTAGAACGTCAGCAGCTCCACCTTTTGCATCTGCTACAGGAACTTCATTGGCAGGTACAGCATCAGCTGGGATTTCAGCAACAGGTTCTTCCGCGATTGGAATCTCAGCAACTTCTTTGCTAAGATCTTCAACAGATTCCACGTCATCTTGGTCATCAAGAATTCCCGCAACATCCAAATTATAATTTAGATATATTGTAGAGGTGGCCTCAGCATGATCATTAGCATCACTGGCCCGGTTAGCAGTCTGGTCACCCGCTGAGTGCTTCAATGTTGGATCAGCATCATTCATAGACCTAGTCGGATCAATATTCATATTTTCGAAAGAATTCAGTAAAGATTGATCATTGACATCATTGGTCTCATGATTGCTATTCTCTTTTCCTTTGGTTACCCTGCGCACTAAAGTAGACTCATCACAAATAACATTGAATGTTATTTTCACAAGTTGAGTTGTCTTATTTAACACTCGATAGCCTTTATGAGAGGGATGTCCATATCCTAGGAAAACACACTCATCAAATTTTGGCAAAAAAGTGTTAAGTTTAGACTTCCCATTGTTATGGATATAACATGTTGAACCGAAAGCACGAAAGTGTTTGATAGAAGGCTTACGACCATTGTACACTTCATAAGGCGTCTTGTTAAATCTGCCGTTAATCGCGCTCCTATTTTGAGTGTAACAAGCAGTCATAACCGCTTCTCCCCAATACTTTCCACTGAGTCCTGAGTCAGCAAGCATAGTCCGCACTGCTTCCTTCAAGGTCCTGTTCCTTCGTTCTGCTAGCCCATTCTGCTGGGGGGTCCTAGCAGTGGACTTCTCATGATGAATACCAGCTTCCGCGCAAAAGTCCATCAGAATCCCATTACAGAATTCAGTCCCATTATCTGATCTAATTCTTTTCACCGTAACTTCCTTGTTATTATGCTCTTTAAGAATGAGCTCAGGTAGAAGGATCTTGACTTCATCCTTGGTCTTTAGAAGACGAACCCATGTGTACCTGGAAAAATCGTCAACAACCACAAGTGTATATATTTTCTTGTTTACAGTGGGTGGTTGAACTGGTCCAAACAGGTCCATGTGTAAGAGTTCTAGAATTCTCCCTGAAGTAGCCTTCTCTGGGTTGGATTTGAACGAGGCTTTGATCTGCTTTCCTTGTTGGCATGCCTTACACACGCTTTCTTTTCTGAATGTCTCAGCTGGCAGACCTACCACAAGTGCATTCTTGGCCAGGTGGTTAATAGTTTTTAAATTTAGATGATTTAACCTTTTGTGCCAGAGCCATATTGTTTCCTCTTTGTTCAAGGTTAGGAAGCAAGAGTGTTGCTGACCACTTTCCCAGTCAACAACATATAGGCCACCCTTTCGGATGCCTCGAAGTTTGACTTCCCCTGTAATGTTGTCAGCAATAGAACACCCTGTATTGACAAATGAAACCGTATACCCATTCTCGCAAAGTTGGCTAATACTTAGCAGGTGTTTGAGGTTGGAGACGAGAGCTACGTTAACTATCCTTAATCCATTGCTCTCTATGCATCCCCTTCCCACAACTTTGCCTTCACTGTTATCTCCAAACTTGACTTTTGATCCATAGAGAAATCTCTGCAAGTCTGAGAACAGCTCCTCATTTCCCGTCATGTGCATTGAGCATCCGCTATCAAGGATCCACTCGTTTGATATATTTGATGTAGTTTGAGCTTTTGGACCCTGTTCCTGCAACACAAATGATTAAGTTGATTTAGGTACCCGTTTAGCATCGGGTCCTGCAGGATTAGCGATGATCATAGTTCCTTTCGGAACCCACATTCTAGTGACTTGCAAGACTTTCTTGACTTCACTGTTTACCATTTCTTCAACCTTTGGCTTAACATGTTTGACATGTTTATATCTCGGTGCAGTAGTGTGTTTGGCCTTCCTTGCCCTTGGAAATACGAATGGATTAGGCTCGGGCCTTACATAGGTGTTCCTCCTATGTAACGTGTTCTCCTGATATATTAGCTTTTCAGCATTGTAATGATATTGCTTTCTGTGGTGAAAGGTAGGTTTAGCTGTCCTTGCGTTTGGAACATAACACTCAGCATACCTTGGTCTTGCTGAATACGGTTTAGTATATGCTCTTGGATTTTGCTGAGGTCCAGCTGACACATACTTATCATTCGTTCTATTGTTCCTCTGTTGAGGCTTAGCAGATTCATGCACAACATTCAACCTTGGGTTCCTCAGCTGAGGTCCATGAGTTATATGTTTAGCAGATTCTGACTTAGGCCTCTGCTGAGGTCTAGCAGACGAATACTTAGTAGTCTCTGTGGGAGACCTCTGCTGAGATCCTACAGACGTAATCTGCGAACATTTATTCTTTTGCTCAGCAATTGGCTTAACATTAGATGATTCAGCAATGACAATTCCTTTCTCTTTTTCAGCATTTATCATTCCAGCAGAAACAAATAGAATTGGTTTCTCCTTAGAAGTAGTTGCTCTATCCGAATATCCAAGGCCTAAACCAGAGCGATCATTGTGATTTCTCTGTTGGCTTACAATGGCATTGAGTACTGCCCTGCTGGATGTATAATTGCAAATGCATCTTTCTTGGGGCTTGTTTTTCGAAGTAAGGTTCTCCTTTTCAAGATTATGAAAATTTGTCAATAATTCGGAGAAGTTTGCCTTAAGCTTTGAAAAATCCTCACTTTCAGACCTTAGTCTTTCGACTTCCTCGGTCAAATCTATAATTTTAAGTTTTAGCGAGGCGTTTTCCCCAATGATTTCATTTTTAATATCATACATTTTTGAGAATTCTACGCTTAGTTTCGTGAGATAGTCTTTCTCAGAATCTAAGGTGAATTCCTCTGACTCTTCTATAGTTGCAAAACTAGGAATGCTTACTGAAAGTACCTCGTTATCATCGACTGCTAGAGCCGTTTCAGCATTCTGTTCTGTGTCTGCATCAGCAAACTGGTCATCCACAAAATTTGCCATCAGAACTAGCATGGCCTCTTCACCGTCTTCCTCAGAAGAGAGATAGTATTCCTCATCATTTTCAGGAATATCCTGATCTTCTGTTCTTGTCAAGAGCGCCCTTTTGACTGCTTTAACAGCACGTCTTTCAAACCTTTGCTTTAAACGCTCTCTCTCTTCTTTGCTTACTTTCGGACAATCATGCTTCAAGTGGTCAGGAGAGCCACACTCAAAGCAAGTCCTAATCTTTCGCTTTGCTGAGCGGGCATATGAGGATGAGGACTGAGTTTCCTTGGTTTCCTTCTCGGTCTTAGCCTCCATCAGCAACTTCTGAAGCTTTTTCATTTGCTCTTCCAGCTCGCTGATCTTTAAATCGACAGGCTGGGAGCCTGAGGTTGTAGGGACCTCCTTTGTTGGTGTTGCTGGAGCAGACCTTTCGTGGTAGGGCTTCTTCAACTTAAACTTGTTGAAATCTTTCTTAGCAAAGTATGCTATATCCTCAGAGCCAGCAGCGGATGTAGATGACGCTTGTGCTATAGCTGCTTCATTCTTTTTCGACTGTTGTATTATAAATTCATGAGTTTTGAAATACCTCGGATGTAGTCATTTTGCTGAGGTCTTTTTCACTCAGACTAGTCATTTTGACAAACCAGTCATCTCTAGGATACAGCTTGGAAATGATCTTGTGGTTCATTTCTCCATTCTCATACTTCTTTCCAAGATTACTCAGTTCCCCAATGATAGTGTTGAAGCGCTCCTCCATAGCTTGTATGGATTATCCTGCAAACATGGAGAAATATTCGTATTTATCTACAGCTACCTGTAGTTTGTTGCGTTTCATTTGGCCTGTTTCCTGGGAGGACTCGCACACATAATCCCACATTTCCTTAGCAGTGTCAAGATCAAGCGCTTTGTCTGCCATCAGCTTCGGTAGGGAATCAAGGATCAATTTCTTTGCCACGTGCTCTAATTGAGCTCTCTTCTTATCCTCACTTGTGTACTCCTCAAAAGGTTTAGGAATCATCTCAGGTCTAGGGGGTCTTGGAGCCCTTGGTTCTCCTTCAGCAACATCTTCAGCAGGATCATGTCCTATAAAAGTGTTAGCTTTCATGATTCTAATAGGACCTCTTACCAGTACATCCGCTATCTCAAGATGTATACTCTGAAGCTGTATGAGAGCAAGCTTCTTCCATGATGACCCTGTTGTACTTTCCAAGAGAATGGTTCAACATTCTCTTTGCTCCTTGAATAGTTCCTGAGCTAGATAGATGAAACAAGGATAAAAGTGCAAGGAAAAGATAGATCAGGTCTCAAAGCGACTCAGAAGCAGTCAGTTTTTCAACCTCCTGCTCTGATACCACTTGTTGGTCCTCAAATATCAGAGTCGTCGTGCCTAAGCATAGACACAAAATGCAGCGGAATGATTAAACGTTACTTACACTTATCTTTGTTTAAACAGTGTTTGAGCTCAAGATATGTTAGATGTTCCTTTTCAGATATACGCTAGCAACTCTGTTGCTAGGTTTTAAATCAGTTTTGAGCAGTCAATAATAAAATAGTAGATGAACACAGTATTTTATAGTGGTTCGATCCAAATAGATCTACGTCCACTCCTTAGCCGAAACGCTAAGATTTCCACTAGAAAAGTATACGAAAGTACAAGGAATTGCCA
>JAPKLW010007795.1:0-14391 GCA_026898455.1 Plectranthus barbatus | reverse complement strand
TTATACTCTGAAAAACCGGGACCAACAAGTGGTATCAGGCGCGGTCGGTCTTTCTAGACTGGTCGTACACTGAGTCGCTTAGGACCGAGATCCAAGTTTCCTTGCACTCTACTCTTTCTGTCGGTTGATTAGCTCAGGTACACAAGATGAATGTCCCGAAGCTGATGAACTACAATCCGGAGAAGCATGATATATGGCGAAAGAGGTCGTTCATTCAGCTGAAAAGCGTCCATCCGGAGATGAAAGACGTGCTGGAGAAAGGGCCGATCGAGATCACCAAGACGAGGCACCAGTTAGGAGATCAACCAGCTGCTGAGATCCCAAAACCTCCAGAAGAATGGAACGCTGAAGACAGGAGGCGGAATCAGCTGGACTCCGTTGCTCTCGATATAATCCTATCATCTCTCCCAGAACCGCTGATGGAGGAAGCCCTCCAATTTGACACTGCCAAAGATGTCTGGGACTACATTGATAGTCTCTGTACGGAGACAGATCAGATGAAGCGCAACAAGTTGCAAGTTGCGGTGGACAAGTACGAGTCATTCCAGATGCTGACTGGTGAAACCATCAAGGAGATGGAGGCTAGATTCAATGCCATAGTCAGCGAGCTGAAGTCTTTGGACAAGGAGTACTCGAATGCAGAGCTTAATGCAAAGATCCTGTCAAAGATGCCCAAGGAGGACTGGTTTGTGAAGACCACATCTCTTAAGGAGAAGGATCTATCCAAGATGACTCCCAAGGAGCTATTTGCTCAGCTCCAAGCACATGAGTGGGATATCCAAATGGTGAACAAAAATGAAGCCATTCGGACCGTTGGATCTCCCAGCATCAAAACACAAGACGAAGCCTACTTCGTCAAGAGGGATTTCAAGTGGAAGCACAAGAAGCCTTTCCACACTGACAGACCTGCTGGGTCGCACAACCAGCAGAAAGAGATCCCATCCCCATCGGGATCTAACTCAAAAGGCAGCGAGAGCTCTATCGCAGATCTTGAGCAACAGATGAAGAGACTGGCTGTTCTTCTGGAGAAAGCCAAGGCGAAACAGGGAGCTTCTCTCAGCTCATCTGATGGGAAATTCATCAAGAGAGCTCCCCGCGCATGTTATCAGTGCCAATCCCCTGACCATCTCAAATTTGAATGTCCACAAGTGGATAAAGATGAGCGGGAAAGGCTGAAGAAGCTCTTTGAAGAGCGTGCATCGAAGGCCGTTGCCAAGGCGATGCTGACCAGGACAGAGGTTCCTGATATACCTGACCATGATGATGGAGAGTATTCATCAGATGAAGAGTCAGAAGAGGAAGCGCTACTGGCGCTGATGGTAGCTTTTGGAGAGGAAGAAAATGAAGAATGTGCTGACAGTGAGGCAGAACAAGCACTTGCCGCTGATGATGAGGTACAATCTGTTCCCTCATTGCATATCATGTCTCCACACATTCTAGACGATTCTGAGTCGCATTGCTCCGACTCAGAAGCTGTCACTATAGACATTCTTCAACAAGAATTTTTGAAATTTTATGAAATAAAGAATGTCGTGGCTGGCGAAAACACCTCGCTGAAAGATCAAATTTCTATTTTGACCAATGAGATTGAAAAATCTAGGTCAATCGGTGAAGAGCTAGCCACTCTGAAAAACACTCACTTTGAATTGCTTCAAAATTTTCAAATTGCAAAAACTGAGCGAGATAATTTTCACAACATCGTTCTGGAGCAAGAAAATAAAATAAATTTCTTGAATAAAGGCTCCAAGGATTTGGAAAAGGCTTTAAGTCATTGGAGAAAGCCGACTGATAAATCCGGGTTGGGATTTGAAAAGGATTTGAGCATAAACCAACCCGAACTCACAGCTCATAAGGGTAAGGGCAAACTGGTAAATGCATCAGCACCAGCTGGTAATACCAGTCAGTCCCGTATGGCTGATCAGCACAGGAATAATAAGACCAGATACATAGGTGAGTCATCACGACAAAATCCTCAACTGGCAAAATCCTCTGCTGACAGGACGCCAGTACACCCTAAGACGCAGACTAAGCCGAATAATTCTAAGGCAATGAAGTCAGCATCAGCTACCAGTGGAATCCGACAGCCAGCACCAGCTGTCAAGAGAATCCACGCACAACCTCGCAAGTATGCCAGTCACCAGCATACTTACCAGGGATCCAAATCTCAGAGTAATTCTGAGAGAAGGACAATACCTGATAGGAGGAATACCTATCGGAGGCCTGAGCCCAATCACAAGTTTTCTCAAAGGGCTGTGAAGGCTAGCCATGGTGGTCCACACTTCCAGAGACCACGAAGGCAACACACACAACCGGAAAAACATTTCCGAAGCTCTCAGCGGAAGCGTACTTCCAAAGGAGATACACACACAGCCACACCTTCCCAAACCAATCTCATGCATTATTTCAAAAGGAAGGGAAAGGCTGCTGATGATATCAGCAAGGATAAAACCAAGCTGAAAATCACTAAAGTCTGGATTCCGAAAGGAATCATTCAGCGATCTAACCCTGCAGGACCCGCAGATGATCGGGGACCTAAATAAATTCTTTATCTTTCTTGTAGGTACAGGATCATGCAACACAGCTTCAGATGTCGAGAAGAAGGATATCAGCGTAGAGTACATCAGAACCGACGATCAACTGGCTGATATTTTCACCAAACCTTTGCCAGAAGCAAGATTCAAGGAGTTGTGCATCAAACTCGGCCTTATGGAGATTGATGCGAGCCCTACTGTTGAGGAAGAATGAGTCCCAGCTCTCATTCCGTTCTTGATTTGTTTAAAGAAAACATGAAGACCGAGGAGAAAACATGATGTTTTTCTTTAGTGGTAGCTCAAAACCACAGGTGGTATCTACTGGCAGGTCTTATCCCATAAATGGCCAAGGAAATGAGTCCCAGCTCTCATTTCATATTTGTCAGCAGACAAACACCATCAGCAGAAGAAATTGGGTCCCAGCTCCCAATTCAAGCGATGGTGAGAAGATGGATTCCTGAAGGAGAAGATTATGCGGAATAAAATTGAGTCCAAGCTCTCAATTTTCTCAATCCTTCAAGTTGTCAGCTGACAACTGGCGAATTTCCTACGACTGATGGAATTGAGACCCAGCTCTCAATTTATCCAAGTACTCGGGTGCCAGTCGTAAGTACCAGTTGTCAACTGGTAAGGAGGCCATGCTGACAGGGGGAAGTGTTTAACTGGCATATCCTGCTGATGACCAGTTATATTACTGATGACCAGTTGAGTCCCAGCTCTCAACTGACGTTCTCTTGAAGTCCAAGAGTCGTGCCAGCTGTCGCAGAAATGGCGGGAATGTTCAAATCCTCTTGCGTGTGTGTATCTCAGAATTTAATGCGGCATTTAATGCCACATTTAATGCGCACAGTGACTGCGCGGTCAAAAGCACATTTGCGACCAATCAGAGAGCGCCATGTCAGCTACACGGCGTAGCCCACGTCAGCACGACCGCCCACGTCGCCACAGGGAACCGGGCCCTGCTGATGACCATTGATTCTCACTTTCTGAGAATTCATCTCGGTCGTTTAATCCTGCATGGCCTTAGTATTTATATCCGACATTCTTCTCGGATAAACCTTTACGTTTCCTTTACAATCCGAACATTTTTCTTGTCCATCTTCCAAAAATTCCCTGCATTCAATGGCATCCTCTTCCAACCCTGCTGATAACCCATCTTCTTCATCTTCCGATCCAATAGATTTACCAGTAGCCGAAGCCCACATGCCTACTTTTACAGGCATCGTGAAGGAAGAAGATATTGACTATACCTATTCTTTCAACAAGTTAGTCCAGTTGAATAAAGCAGCCACCCGACATCGCCTCTCTCACGCACAGATTCGCACAGCCCAGGTTCAGAAGGAGAAGATTCTGAACGACAAGCTGGCGGAGAAGCACCACGGCCCGGAGCTGATGGAGATGATAGATCATGAGCAGCTCCGCCCGTATTTGACGGCGACTCCCAGGACGTTCCATCCACATATGGTTGCCGAGTTCTACGCTCGAGCAGTCATCGCTGACGACCGGAAATCATTTACCTCATCGGTGTTCGGACACCTTATCACTGTCGACGCCGAGTACCTCGCCAACATCTTTGGGATGAGGAATGAAGGAGAGGAAGTGGCGACGTATCATAGGGATGATACGCTCGAGTTCCAGCGGAGGTGGGAGGAGGTGACCGTTTTTAAAACGGGGATGAAGAAGTCAGAAATGGAAGATTTCTGGCAGATGGTGTGTGACATTGTAGTGCGCATGCTACAATGCGAGGTCGGCTCGTACGCCGAACTGAGCTTGAGAAAGTTCTATGTCATGTGCGCCCTGGCAGACGGCATACTGGGCAACTGGGCCGAATTCTTCTTCGGCCGACTGCTGGAGAATGTTGAGAGGAATGTCACCGTGAAGACTGACGGGAAATTTCTTCACGCGGTGTCATTCGGGCTGAGGATCAGCCACATACTGGAGGTAGAGATGGGGGACGACGTCGACCAGGGGGAGCAACTGGTTGGATCAGATTTCATCCCAGCCACAAGGGTGAAACTGGCTGTCCCCGACTACAAGAAGCTACGCCGGCTGAAGGGGAAGACGGCTGTGGACCCCGATGAGTCTGTTTCTGAAGAAGATGCAGAACTGACATGGGAGGAAGTGCCAGCTGTGGCTCTCCCAATGCCAGCTGAGGCCAAGGCTGAGCTGAAAAGGAAGCTAGAGGTCGAATCCTTATTCGTCTCTATGGAAGATGCAGTGGCTAAGGCAACCGGCATACATCCTCGGGCATCAGCACAAGTGCCAGCCCCCAGGCCCCCTTCAAGCAAGAAACCAAAGATCCACCAGCGCCAGCAGCCCCAGCCAGCTGCTGCCTATGACTCTGCGTCAGGGAAGATCTCAATTCATGTCAAGAAGTCCGTCTTGGGACTGACTGAGGAGGAGACCATGGAGAAGATGACCCGGAAGAGGAAGAGGGTCCAGACGAGAGCTCAGAAGCTGGTGGAGCAAGCTAAGAAGGAGCAACAAGCTTCTATTGTGAGGAAGAAGCAGGCTCAGGCAAGGCTGAAGGCCTTGGCCGACCAGCGGAAAAGGGAGGCTGAGCTGGCAGCCCGCGATGAAGCCTTTGCTAGAGTAAAGGCCGAGCAAGATTCTAGACGTCAGGCACAACTGGCGGAGCAAGTGCATCAGGTGGCAAAAGGAAAATGGGGAGTTGCCCAAACTTCAAGTGACATGCCACCAGCACCAGCTCCAGGCCAGATCCTCTCTGAAGAATCCTTCACGCGCCTGATGGTCATGGGAGCTGATGAAGACGTACTATCCCTTGTGGATAAGTACCAGGATGAGGAGGAGACTGCTGAAGACCCACTGGCCGCGCAAGGGGGTGCCAGTGGAGGAGTTGTAGAGCGGGCGACCACCCCGGAAAAACTGGCGCGTTTTTCGGACATGAGCTCCGATTCGGAGGAGGAGCCGGAGCAGGCGGCCGCTGAGAAGGAGACCGCTGAGATGGAGGTTACTGGTGAAGAGGCTGTTGACAAAACCTCTCCGGTTATCATCATTGCTGATGACGAGCCGCCACCAGTAGTCCAACACTCGAGGGTGCAGAGGATGGAGCCAAGGGATCTGTTCCCAGACCTTGAAGATGAGGCTCGTCGTCCTGCCAGTCGCCCACAATCATCAGAAGCATCAACATCTTCTGGGCGACCAGCAGCATCCTCGCCAGCGCCAGCACGTCATGTGCGCGCAGAAAGGAGGCCATACTTGCTCTGTATCCAAGAGCATCAGCTGATCGATGAAGACATCTTCCGCTCGAGGGCGACAGGGGTACATCGGTGGGAGCACCGCGGGGCGATGGCGTTTCAAAATTCACGAGTGACTGAGCCATCAGCATTCAATATCATCCCCATCAGCGGACTCCCCCACCAGTCGGTATACGCTTCGAGGATCTATGACTGGTGTCTGCCCCTGCAGCCGATGGAGTACTTCAATTCCACTCTCTATGAGTATGCTGAAAACATCACGGCGGAGGTGGAGAATGCCGTTAATGACGAGATGATAACCAGCTACCGAGGACTGTGGAGGGTGAATCCGGAACTATTTCTGGAGTTCCGGAGGTGGAGGATCTTCGACCTGTGCCAGTGCCAGCTGACAGTACAGAAGCGCGTTGTTCTGTATGCCAGGCTAGGGCTTGGTTACTGGAGATCAGAGGAGGCGTGGGCGAATGCATTCATGGATTCTGATCCTGAAAGTCACCAGCAGCTGTCTACCAGGCGAATCAAGCGCCGTTTGAGGAAAATTGCAGAATTCAGACAGCTGACTGGGACTTCCGGCCTCCCTAGGCCAAAAATGGTTAAGCTACCATTCCTCCAGTTCCAGCCCACCAGCCGTGGATACCAGCTGCTCTACGCGCTCCGCCGCTTGAAGGTCCTCACCGCTCTCCTCAGGATCCCTCCCTACTTTGCTATTCTTTTTTATATGGCTGCCAGCGCTCTGCTGGTAGACCACATTGTGGAGGAGGATCCCTCCAGAGGTTGGTGGCTGACCACTGCCGTCCCATCTGTTCCTATGGTTTTGGGCGACCTTGTCCCTTATCATGAGGACTGGCAGCTGGAGGTTTTCACAGCCCAACCTATTTTTGTACAAGGCCCGCCGGCACCAGCAGATGTGCTCGCGGAGGAGCCAGCAGCAACTAAGGTGTCCGCAGAGGAGCCCGCCTCAGTGGAGGTGCCAGCCGAGGCTGCACCAGAGATGGCTGATACCGCACCTGATGTGCCTTCCTCTTCCATGGAAGTATCAGCGCAGCCACTCTCAGAAATTCATCCTCCTGCGCAACTTCTTGCTTATATCGACGCCAGGATGGATCAACGCTTTGCCACTTTCCAAGCCGATGTAGCGCAGCAAATGGAGTCCGTCACCGCCGGTGTTGCCACCTTTTTGGCACGGATCCAAGAGGGGGAAAGGGCGCGAGCACTGGCTGAAGAGAACAGGGCCAGAATCCTTGAGGAGGAGAGACGTCTTGCAGCTGAGGAGAGGCGTATTGCTGCTGAAGAGAGGCGGAAAAGAGATCAAGAAATGGCCGAACTTATGGAGATCCTGAGGTCTATCACAAGTGCTCGGACTCATTCACCAGGATCATCTTCCAAGCCATAGTCTTGTCTTTTTATGCTTTTGTAAGTAAATCTGTTAGACTAGTCAGTTATCATTCATTGTACATGTAATTGCTATATCTCTAATGGAATGATTAACTGACAAGTTGATGACAATCTCTTATTGTCCAACAATTGTCTAAGTATTTACTTACCAGCTGAATTTACACATCCAGTGTAATCAGCACCAGCACTCATCTTGCATGATAAATTTATTTACATGCTTATTTGCTCTGATTTTAATTTCCATATTTTTAAACGAGCAATATCTTTCCTTGGTTGAGGGGGAAGATTTCTTTTAGTTAGAGCTGATGTTGAGGAAGTAATTTCATGGGTTTAGATCTGATAGGTTTCACTTGTAAAACCCTGAAATCCTTTGTAACTTTCCTCATCAGCTGAGTGCTCGCTGGTTAGGCTTTGATCGCACCAAAAAGAGGGAAATTGTTGGGAAATCTGTCTAAGGTTTCCCTTCCCAGTAGCTTACTTGTTTAGATCAAAGTTTTGGTGGATCAAATCCTAAGTCCTACCAGCGTCAGTTGTCTCTACATAGATCTGGTCTTAAATGTAAAGTCCTGTTTAGGTCTATTGAGTTGTAAGTCGCAGCTGATCAAGACTCATGCTGACACTGTTCACCAGCATGAGAAAAGCTTACCACTGGCTACTGTTCACCAGTTGGGAAAGTTTCATCAGTAGGCGGCTGACAAAGACTCGCGCTGACACTGTTCACCAGCGGTGAGAAGCGCTTATGACTGGCTACTGTTCACCAGTTGGGAAGGGTTTCATCAGCAGGCGGCTGACAAACCTTACCAGGAGAATGTGTGTTCTTACACTATTCACCAGCGGTGATTTCACCAGTCATGGGAGATTCCGAGAAGAATGAACATCCAGACTTTTGGTAGACTTTGATGATGCCAGGGCAAGTCACCAGCAGAGACTGCCAGCACAAGATCACCAGTGTGTTCTACCAGTCAGATGTTACCAGCAGAATTCCAGATTCTCTCTCCCCGCGTAGTAGAGACAAAAAGAAGATGCTCTGAGGAATCGACTGACAAAGGATGACTTTAAGGAAGGATAACTTAAAGTCTATCAGTCACAAGACTCCAGTCTTATTCCTCGGACTGACTTAAAGAGTCGTTCTGACACAAAGAGATCTGTGTCAGATAAAGCGGTCAAAGGTATGGTTCCTTCCGGAAAAACATACCTGCCGCCGTCAGAAGGACATCCGAGGTCTGACATCTTTCCGGATGTGTCCAAACGGCTAGAAAGTTTGAATCGGTTCCTGCGGCTATAAATACGTCGCAACCACCAACATTCAAACTCTCTGTCTCTCGGAACCTCGGTTGACACATTGAATATTAAGATATCTCTGCTCAACCACCGAAAGAACTGAATTTACTGCAAGTACTTTCGAGGCTTTTCTTAAAGCTTTCCGTGTGTTGATTTATCAAACACGAGACTTCAAGCTTTAAGCTTGTAAGTTAAAGATCTCATTTGGTGTTCTTTCTCCTTCGAGAGAGTTCACAGCAGCTCCTGTGCTCACCAGCACTCGAGTTATTACGGGCATTCTGCCGTAGAGATTGTTTCGTTCTTGGGAGAACTAAACACCCAGCTTGCTGTGGAGGTTGAAGTGACGTGCTCGCACTCCATCAGCTGTGAAGAGTTGAAGAAGGATCCAGGACCTGGAGCGGTTGATCTAGTGAACTGGTGGACGAGGCATTCACCAGCTAGAGATAGATCGTAGGACACCTGTACCTGATTACTCTTAGTGGAATTTCCAGTGCTTCGACTGGAGAGTGGACGTAGATCGATTGATCGAACCACTATAAAATCCTTTGTTATTTATCAGCTTTCTGCATTTCATTCATATTTTAAACCCAGCACTCAAGTGCTGGAGTATATTCTGAAACTGGTATATAATTGTGCAAACAAGGCTAAAATATTCAAAGTGTTGATTCACCAGCTGACCAGTTGTCAGCTGCGTACTGATTAACCAGCACCAGCTGACCAGTTGCCAGTTGTCAGCTGTGTGTAAGTAGCGTGCAAGAAACAATTAACTTTATTTCCGCTGCGTATTATAACGTATTATACTCTGAAAAATCGGGACCAACACTAATTGTAATTCTTATGAAATATTTGTAGGAATATTTTGGGAAGGATTAAATAGGTGGGGAAAAAATGGGTTTGGGAGTTCTGTTATATATTTATATGGATGGATATTCATTAAAAAAATATTTGTTAATATTGATAATATTTAAATTACAATTACATACGGATAAATAATTTTTTTATCTTGAATTATTGGATTACAGGTCTAATATAACAAATAATAATAATTAAACATAAAATATAATAGTTATAAACTTTTCATGTTTATTAAATTACTTAATATAATGGTTTAATACTTACCATGTTTATTAAGTTACTTAATATATTATGTGACTATTTTTAGAAATAGTTTATTGGGAAAAATATTAAAATTGTGGGGTTCTATCTTTTAATAATATACTCGAATACTGATCTATGTTAAGCAACTTTTATTTGTTGGTTTTTTAAATTGTTGATGGCGTATAATTATTAATAGAAATTTATCAATTGGTAAATAAGATTTTTATAATTATTTGATTTAAATGGAAATAAAAAGTATAATTATTAATTATACAAAACATATATACATGTAAATAATTAATAATTATTTAATTATAAGTATTAATTATTTACATATTCCAATAAAACAATTTGTAATAATTATTATATATTTACCATATTTAATATTACTTACCTTATATATTTCAGATTTATTTTAGAAAAGTGTTTTTGGGGGAAAAAAATTTTGGGAGGAATTCTGCCTTTTAGTATATATAGATTATACTCATCAACAACAAATTCATTTCAATTTAATGATTTATTTTGATTTTTTCGAAAGTAGTCATTCTGCATTTATTACAGAACAAATATATTTGCATGCGTCTTAATCACGTGGTTTTTATAAATGTAATTACAATATTGAATTAAAATTGGAAATATGTTAAGGAATATTGTTAGAAATATCACAACTCCTTGATCTAAGTTGTATATTTGTTGGTTTTGGTTTTGGTTTTGGTTTTGGTTTTGGTGCATCAAAATTCAGTAGATCTAGCTTCTAGCAACTTAGTTCGAGTCATATTGTAAATGTCCTGTATAAGATACATCTACTCCAGTTGTAATAGAACTAGAAGAAAAGAATCAAAGAATGCTGAAAGAATCAACAAGATATGAAGATTGTTGGAGACGCCAGTAAAGGCGAGCAAAACACGAAGGAAAGCTGGACACGCCGAATAAAATGCTGAAGAAATGAAGCAAGCATGCTGCGGGATCTTAGGTAAGCAGAGCATCAATAGCCATCAAACACTAAACAACAATCATGACATTACAAAGTCACAAATTAAAAGGATCTAAATCATAAGGAAACCCAACGAATCAAAAAAGAGAATAATAACAGACATAAAGGTGGTTTCCAGATTCAAACTAAAAGATCCGTTCTGACAATGACGGCTACAAATAGGAGCTACGCTAATTAGAGATGAAGGAGACTTGAAGAGTCTCTGTGCATTGCAGAAAAAGAAGAACATATATTGGCATGCAAAGCCTCTTAGTCTAACGGATAAGATTCAAACGGTTATTTGAATCATCGCCTATAAATAGGTGTTGTCTAGAGGAGATTCAGAGGTTCGCGAAAATTCATTCACAGAGATTACCAGAAGAGATCAAAATACTCTCAAACTCACGTGAACTCATCCGAGCTTGTACCTGATTGAAGCTTTTTATAAGCTTTCATATTTGAAGCTCGAGACCTCTAAAGTATTACTTCTAAGGTTAACTTTGGGATTCTCATTATCCTAGAAAGGATCTTGCAGTCACCTTGCTCTGCAAGTATGATTATCACGAGCAACTGCCAAACAAGAAAAGATTCAGGGAAGAACTATAAAACTCCAAGCATCGACGTCTTAGAAGAAGGGAGGTTTGTCGTCACTCTAAGGAGCGACAATAGAAGATTGAAGACCGAGGTTCTTAAAGGTGCACGTTGACCAGGCGGAGGATCTACTCATCGTCAGAGATCAAGCCTGACCTTGTAATCAATCTACAGTGAATTTTCAATCAGGAGGACTGAAGAGTGGACGTAGAACAATTGTTCGAACCACTATAAACATTGTGTTCTTTTACTGCTTTTATTTCGTTATGTATTCATTATATTTGAAACCCAACACATCAAGTGTTGAGGTATAATCTGCAACAAACTTAACGAATACTCGAGCTTAAACACATTCGAAAACACTTGCTAAGTCGTGACCTTAGCAAGATAAGTGCAAGATATTATTGAAAACTTCTGCTTCAAATATTGAAACTCTGTTTAGGGACCAACAAGTGGTATCATAGCGGTTGGTCTTTATAGACTAGTTGTGTCTGAGTCGCTTAGGATCATATTCATTTTTCTTTGCATTTGTTTCTTTTTTTTTGTGTTAAACTCAGGGTAAAGGATAATGGCGAACACCGCAAAGTATGGAAAGTTCACATCGGAAACCTACTCCACATGGAAAAAGAGCTCATTGATCACGTTGATGAACATTCATCCCAAAATAGAGCATGTAATCAATGTGGGACCAATCAAGATCCTGAAGGTGAAGACTCGAATTGGCGAAGATGTTCGAGAACTAGACATAATGGTGGACAAGCCGTACGCGGAGTGAACACAGGAAGATCGAGTTCGAGCACAACTGGATTATATTGCCATGGATTTGATCTTAAACTCTCTATCTCCTCCTCTGATGGCAGAAGCCCTGGAGTACAAGAATGCTAAAGAAATATGACAGTTTCTTAGCACTCTAAGCACAAAGATCGATCAAATGAAGAGAAATAAGCTACAACAATGCGTAGACAGATATGAATCTTTTCAAATGCTTCCTGGAGAAACAATCAAGGACATGGAAGCGAGATTCAACTCCATCGTGGCTGAACTGAAGAAGTTGGGAAGAACATATGAACTTTCTGACATGAACTCAAAGATCCTCTCCAAAATGCCAAAGAAGGACTAGTTTGTTAAGGTGACCAGCCTGAAGGAGAAAGATCTATCAGCCATGAGTACTAAAGAAGTATTCGCCCAGCTTCATGCACATGAATGGGACATCATGCAGATCAACCAGAATGAAGTTGTACGAGCTGCAGTACCCATTGAAGACCACCCAGAGGATGCAGCATTCTTCGTGAAAAGAGACACGCAGAAGTGGAAGACAAAGAAGCCATTCCACTCAGATCGACCAGCTCAGCCTAACCCAGTGAAGAAGATCACATCAACCGGTGGGTCTCAAGGCAAAGAGAAGGAATGCTCAGTCAGAGAGCTGGAAGAATAGATGAACACACTTCAGAAGCTACTACTGAAGGCTAAAGAGAAGAAGGAAGAATCTCAACAAAGCCAACCAGCAGATGGCGGAATAGCAAGGAGGATACCGAGAACATGCTATGAGTGCTAATCGCCAGATCATTTAAAGTTCGAATATCTTCGAGTGGATCCAGATGAAAGGGAGAGATTAAGAAAGTTGTTCAAAAAGTGAGCGTCAAAAGCCGTTACTAAAGCTCTACTGACCAGGACAGAAAAACCAGACATCCCAGATCACGACGATGAAGGTTACTCATCCGAAGATGAAGAGGATGTCCTTATGATATTCATAGCCCGCCTCAATGAAGATGATGGCGACAATGAAGAGCAGATAACGGAATCAGGTCTAGTTACCAAAGGAAACTAGGTAACAAACTCTATTATGTCTGTTGCATCTACATCAGATAACTTGCATGATACTGCTGATTCATGCTTCTCCGAATAAGCAGATATAACTGTGGAACTGCTTTTAAAGGAATTTTTAAAGGTTCATGTTTTAAAAGATGCATTGATACAAGAAAACTGCTCGCTGAAATCTTAGCTATCTATCTTGACCAATGAGATTGAATAATCTAGGTCAGCAAACGAGGAACTTTTAAAACTCAAAACAGATTTTTCCTCACTTAGTAGAAATTTTGATAGTTTAAAGAAGGAGAATGAAATTTTGAAAAACAAAAACTCCATGCAAAACTCATGTCAATGTAAATTTTCAAAAAGCACGAGAGGTTTAGATTAAATTTTACGTGTTCGAAGGAGTTCGAAAAACTATGCTAGATTAGGTTTCGATAAAGGAGAATCCAGCAATGCTGAATCTAGTAAATCAAAGAAAATTATTTTTGTCCCAGCTACTGGGAAAAATCAGCAATCTGCTAGGAAAGACAAGAGGGAAAATACCAAGTTAAACACGGTTGATCAGCAGAAATGTTGGCAAACTAATGTCCCTCTGCTGACGCCTCAGCAAAGATTGAATTATGTGTCTGCGAAGAGGAAGCCAGCAAAGTCAAAGTATCTAACCCAGCAGAGTGTTCCATCTACTAAGAAGGTTCATACATATCCTAAAAAGGCTAAGCAATCTGCTGAGATTGCAAGGAAGCCAGCATACACACCAAGTAGGAGGAACACCAACTTGAGGCCAGAATCTAAGTCATTACAATTTCAAAAGACTGTGAAGGCTCAACACACTACTACACACTTCTATGCTGACTCAAGTTATTACTCCAATAGGAAAGGAAGGGTAGTAAAGTGTGATGACAAGAGAAATGTCAAAATCACAAAGATCTGGATTCCCAAGGGAATGATCCAGAGAACTAATCCTGCAGGACCCGTAATTGATCGGGTACCTAAAATGTAACTTCTTTGTTTTGCAGGAATAGGGTCTAGGAAGAAGAACTTCAAGAAAATTAAAAAAATGGGTCCTAGATAGTGGATGCTAAGGTCACATGAAGGGAGATGAGGACATATTCACAAATCTTCAAAAGATTAGAAGACCTCCAGTCTCCTTTGGTAACAACTCAAAGGCTAGAGTAATCGGAAGAGGGTGCATCGAGCAAAATGGAATGCGCATCATTAATGTGGCCCTTGTCGACAGCCTCAAGCACAATCTGCTGAGCATCAGCCAGCTAAGTGAAAATGGATATATTGTTTCCTTCTTTGATACAGGTTGCGAAATTGCTGACAAAACCACTGGAGATGTAAAGCTTAGAGGAGTCAGAAATGGTGGACTATACATTGTAGATTGGGAAAGTGGTCAGCAAGCTTCATGCTTCATCTCGTTCAATGATGCGGCTAAAAGTACAATAGAATTAAACTCTCAACCACACAAAGAATAAAATATCAAATCCAGGTT
>JAPKLW010007794.1:0-10845 GCA_026898455.1 Plectranthus barbatus | reverse complement strand
ACAAGGAAATATAGCATTGTTGCAGTATTCCACCTGTTAAATTAATTTATTCCTACATGTTATTCATAATAAGATTTCTTCCCGAGGATTTGTGTTTCGTTTTATTTAATTTAAGTTTATATTTTATTTTCTCTGCCTAGTTTAATAAACAAAACCTGATTTTGAAGTACTCAAACAATTAATTTGAAACTGTGTTTTAGTACATAGGACTATTTCGCATATCTTTTCTCTGTGGGTTCGACATTCGAGTTATAAATTTATTTGACCACTATATTTGCAATTAATCTGGTAGAAATATCAGTGATCACTTACCCGGGAACAATCGGGTAATGAGTAACACCCCACTCATTCTTGACCATGTGCAGATCTGAATGGCAAATACTACAATAAAAACCTTGAACTGCACATTACGCTCACCATTACTCCTGCACACAGTCGAACAACATCGGACCAAACAAAATCAGCAAAAAATGTGAGAAAAGCTCAGATAATAATGTCGAGACATAAAAAAGAAAAAAGGATGATTCCCATCAAAAAGGGGCGAACCTCCTCGAAAAGTTGAATGGAGAAAGGGTCCCAGAAGTGTCTCTGGCAGCCCATCCAAAGGCCTTCACTGGGTGCTCTGTCTCTAGAGTATTCGCCATTGTTTGGCACGACGATTGCTGGAAGTGAAGACGACCACAAAATATAAAGCAAGCGTTGAAAATCGAAATAGGTGGAGGTGGGAATTTATGGCGAGAGTTTCCATCGATGAAGAAGAAGAAAATCACTTGGCATTTGAATGAAATCGATCGATTGTTTCTTTTTTTTTGGAAAAATTGTATGAGAATTTTTATTTGCAAAGCAAAAGATATCTCTTTCCATGATTTTTCGATTATTCTGTTTCTGAAGGTGAAACTGAATTTATTCAAATTTTTTTTCTCAGAAATAAAGGAGAACAACCGTTAAACAGGGTTAGAATTATTTTTATCCTGTTAAGTAATTGTGACACATGACAATAATCCAACGGTGGTACAGGATATGGAACACCATTTTGGAACAGGTGATCTGAAGCAGGATGTATCATCGTTGGCCCATGTCATAGAATTTCTAGGAAGGCTGAAAAAATATGATTCTTGGTCATCACGTTTCTTGCCCATCACGTGTGAACTACTTTCGCAGAAACTAGGCTTTAATTTAACCAATATATAAATCACGTTGCTAGGCAGTAATGTATATAGACACTCACACTCGCACTCGCACTCACACATTAATTCTCAAACCCAAATCAAAAAAATAAAATGAAGATCGAAATAGTTGGTAGAAAGTTGATAAAACCATCCATCCCAACTCCTCAAAACCTCAAAAACTACAGAATCTCATTCAAAGACGAGCTCGTCTCGCCGATGAACGTCGGAATCATCCTCTTCTACCGAGCGAAGCTGAAATCAGTCAGCCAGCTCCAAGAATCATTGTCCAAAACCCTCGTCCAATTCTACCCTCTTGCCGGAAGATACATCAAGAAGGACCACATTGTCGATTGCAGTGATCAGGGCGCCGAGTTTGTCGAAGCAGTGATGGCCGACGATGTCGTCGAGCTGACCGATGTTTTGGACTCCGGGAGATTAGAAGAGCTGCTACCCCGAAAGGGTGGTCTAGTTGATGGAGTGAACGATCCTCTGTTGTCGATTCAGATAACAGAGTTGATAGAAAGCGAGAGCTTAGCTGTTGGAGTAAGTGTGTCCCACAGAATCTTCGATGGATCTTCGATTGGGACGTTCATTGCTGCTTGGTCACATGCAAGCAGGAATCACAAGGGTGAATTTGCAATTATTCCGAGTTATGAATCTATCTTGCTTTTTCCAGGTAAGAATTTAAGGTGGCCAAAAACATGAAATTATTTATTTATTTTTTGGACGTCATTTAAGTTACAATTTATGAAGTTCGTTTAAATCTGACTAAAATTTGATTAGGTTCATAAGCTTTTAAGTGTTCAATAGAAAAAGTTTGACTCAATAGTGAATCAGTTAAACTTTAATAGTGTGTTAGAAGTAGGAATGAGATAATTTATATATGTTCATGGTATGTATTCAAAATAATTTGTTGAAATGAGCTTCTTACCTATTTGCAAATAAGAAAACTTTAATTTTTAACCTAGGTATAAGTGCAAACTTTCCTTAATTGTTTAAAATACCTATTTAAATTTTGCAGATCTATCAGAATATCTATCTATATATATATATATTAAAGGAGAGTAGTCTAAAATAACTACTCCCGCCAAAATTTATTATATATTATTTTGTTGATTATTTCTTTTATATCATAAATATATAAACTAAATATCAATAAAATATAACAAAGTTATATTTTTCATTTTTTTCTTAAAAAAAATCATATCACCAATTTATTATATTTATTATTTTATAACTAATACATGTATAATATCTTTTATAGAATAATTTTGAATTAAATCTCATAAACTTTTTATTTGATATACTTCTTTTAATTTAATTTTATTTATTTTTTCTATTATAACATAGATATACAATAATACTAATAAAAATATAACAAAGTTATATTTATAATTTTCTTCCTTAAAATGTTACACCTCTCTAATTTTATATTTAATATTTTCAAAATATACATGTATAATATCTTTTATGTGATCATTTTTAAATCAAACGTCATATGATTTTTATTTTTATACTTCTTTTTAATTTATTTGACACATAATATTGAAAATAATTGTATAATAATATATTAAATATAATATTTATGATCATTGTAGCAAAAATCCCCGTTTAGGATCACCTAGACCCCGCTTAGGCACTAAACCGTCTCCAACGGTACTGATTACTCTCAAATCTTCGTGTCTAATAGATTTGGCGAGTAATCATCGTCAAGGGCACCGCCTAGGCCGTCTAATCTGCTTAGATGCCGATATATGTGGCTGACTAGCTACGCGCCAACTTAGATGGCCGACTAAGCGGGCTATGTGGCACCGAATTGGTTCAGACGACCTATTTTTTATATTTTCAGTGAATAATTAAAATTTATATAATTTTAATTTTTCTTTTTTATTAATATATATTATAAATATTAGCTTAATGATGAATTACCGCCTAGATAATGCATATGCCCCGCCTAAACCGCCTAGGTGCTTGGCACCACTCGAGAGCCCGACTAACACCTAACGATTTTTACAATTATGTTTATTATTATAAATTAGATGTGTTTAAAAATTATTGATAAAAATGATAAATATGTAACTTTTAAATTATATTTTAATATTATAAAATTAAATATAATAAATTTGATTCGCGCATCGTGCGGGTGTAAACCTAGTAAATATATTAAAGCAAAGAAGTAGTTAGTATAAATAAAAGGCGGGAACACTTATGGCTATAATTAATGTAGTGTAAATTATTTATAATTTTTATCTTAAATTTATTTATTTCCTAATTATTAAAAATGTTGTGCATATAAAATTATGAATAATTTATTTACATCAAATAGCTTTCCAGTTTTAGATTAGGATAGGATATCACCAATTTACGTATTTATTAATTACATTTAAATATACGGCGAAAATATAAATTACTTAATCTAAACTTTATAGTAATATATTTATAATAGATCATGACCTCATATCAATTTAAATTAAGATTTATACTTAAATTGCAAATAAATCTTGACTCGGATATTAATATTTTTAAATAAATAAAAAACCAAGAAAATAGGTTTTTTTCAAGAAATATTCCACATTTTATTTTTAATTTCATATCATATAATAATAAACAACCATCATCATTATATATCCCATTTTAATTAAAATTTATATTAAATTTATATACTCAAGTTTCAAATAAATTGTGATTTGAATATCAATATATTAAAACAAAAAGAAGTTAAATTTAAAATAAAATTCATTGAAATCGGAAATTATTACGACAATAATTTCATATCTACTTATATTATACTAAATTAAACAAGTTCGCTGAAAATTGTTTCCCCTCAAAATAATTCCATTTGATAACCATTGTTAATGTGTCACACTTAACAAATAAAACTATATAATAATATAATCGTTAATATTATTTTTTATTACATTTTTAGACAAAAAAATGTAAAATCATAAAAAATATTCAATCGAAACTGAATGTGGGTATAAAGATAAGTTTAAATTGTGAAAAAATAGATATTAATTTTTATTGGCTTAGCCATTAACACACAATTATGCTAACTAGTATAAGTTTTATTGATTTTTTAGTTGGTCATAACCATGCATAATCAGTCTAACTGGTGTGGAAGCATAACCGTGCCATAATTTATTTTTTTATTAAATTACTGTTACGGCATAACTATATAATATCAAATTTTGGATGACTTTTAAAAATAAAACTCTTTTTAACTCCCCTCAAATAATTTTATTCCTCTAATTTTTTTATAGTAAAAATGAAATTATAATACTAAATGAAATGCTGCAAATTTAGCTGACAATTTTTTATTTTTATGATCCAATATTTTATTGATCACATTTTGATATAATAACATGTAAATAGTATTAAAATTTTTAATTAAAACTGAATTGAGGAAACGTGGGTACGTACACGCCACGAGGCATGCAGTTACATTCTTACAATGTACGGGGTGAAATGCTAGTTTGCTTTAAGCAGAACTATTTAGAAATTGATTAATCAAATTTATCATCGTATAATTTTTATAAGGGAAAACATGAAATTAAGTCATTTACAACTTTAATAATCTTGTTATATATGGTCATGTCAATATATCCCGTGCACTTAATGGCGGATATACATGGACAAAAAGGGGAGTGGGGGGACTCGAAACTTTTTCAATGTATTGATATGATATATATTATTATGGATACTCCCTTCATTTTTATATTGTGAGGAAGAAAAATGGACTATAAACTTAAATAAAAGGGTAGGAGGGAATGAAAATTTAGATAAACATAAAAAAAAAAAAAAAAATTAATTTTACTTACTTTGATATATTTTTATTATGAAAAATATAACGAACTACGACAAAATTCTCGATCTGCCACTGCATGTAATATTTTTTCTAGTCGCGTCTCAATTGAGGCACATTATTACAAAATTGGCCCTTGCAATTTTCAGGTAGAAATTTTAACTACATCGCAAGTCTTGAGCCACGAACCACCATTTTAACAAAGAGGCTAATATTCAAGAAGGAGACTATAATGACGCTAAGATCCAAATTAAAGGCCAAAGACGGCGCCCACAATGCGCTATCTAGAGTGCGCATTGTGTGTGCCGTCCTAGCCAAAGCCCTGATTTATCTGGACCGAATGAAACCTCAATGTTCGAAGCCTTATCTAATGACGCAATCCGTCAACATGAGGCAAAGAACAATCCCTCCACTCCCTCAGCATTCTTGTGGAAACTTAGTGTTGCACACCGCCACAGAATTCATTCAATCCGCAACTGATTTGGGAATTCAAGAAATTGCTCATGCACTAACTGATTCCATCAAAGAAACAGTCTCTGATTGTGCCGAGATATTCTCTCTGAGTGAGAGTAAACGCAATGAGTTCATCATTGAAAAGGAAATGGATGTGTTCGCACGATTAAAGAGCCGGGAGATCAACTGTTTGACATTTACGGATTGGACGAAATTTGGATTGTATGAAGTTGATTTTGGTTGGGGGAAGCCCGTCTCGGTGGGCGTGGCGCCGCTGCCTATCGAGAAGATGGCAGTGCTTGTGAACTGCAACAATGGTGATGGGATCGAGGCATGGGTGCATTTGAACATGGATGACATGTCTTGTTTCGAAGAGGACGAGGAAATCAAGTTATTTACTGGCTAAGTGTAATATTCTTCCAAGAATGGACTGGATTGTTTTTATTTAAGGGAAAAAAAGTTTATAATACAGGCCATGAAATTTGAAAGGATTTGTTTTTATAACGTAAAAATATGATTAAATTATTTAATTTCGTGTAAGAATCACGACATTTCGAAAAAATGACGATGCGTATAGCGGTTTGTCTCGAGCCGATGGATTACATTATACATAACGAGCGTTGAAACAACAAATTCAACGATTAGATGCACGTGTAATGAACACACATATTTTTACAAGATGGATACAAAAATTATAATGAAAACATAAGTGAAATATACAGGAAGAACATACGCACAAATAATGAATAATGAACACATATTGTTTGGTTTCCTAATACGTCAATCATGATCCTATAAAAGAACACTACCATTACTAAGATATTTAGTAAGAATTTTGTGATAGCTCATAAATATAATAGAAAATTAAATGAGACAACACCTTAAAGAACCTGTTTTGTTCTCTCAAAACTTTAAATAGACAATTTTACTTTGATAAGCAATAAATGAATGTATTTGACATATTGCCCCCACTTTTCAATTAAACTAAGAAAAATACAGAAAACTTTGAAATTAAAATAAAAAAAATATTACAAAAATTGAAATCACAAACACTAATAGCAAAATGTAAGATTTGATCTCAAAGGCAGGTATGAAATTACAAAGAAGAGAATAAAATCAAAATAACTTTCACTTATTGGTAATCGCAACCCACATCTACCAAAATTCAATCCCCAAACTCAGTAAAACCAGCCATCATGAAATGAACTTTATTTAATAAATATTGTATTAACCGCAAATATTAACTCAAATCTCAATTATGAAAAAAATAAATTATTTTCTCCTTTCTAATTAATTATGTTTTGATGTGTTAAATCAATTAATTTGTCATTTAAAATGTATATAGAACTGTGACAAAAATGTATAAAACTGTGAAAAGTCTATAGATGTGAGCTTAGCTCCAAAATTTGTAATGTCCTGTATAGGATTATCGAGTTGAAATAGGAGCTAGATATGTCACAAGTTTCGGTCTAGTAGCTAGCAACGTCTACATGTGCTGAAGTGGCTGAAAACTGACAAGTTGCCAGAAATGAAGACCAGCAACCAGTTTCTTAAGTTCAAAGAAGAAGGAAACTGTTGAAGACCAAACAAGAGACACAAAGAATGCACGAGCCGTAAAGCATTAAAAAGCTGACTTGAAGATGGTGGTTTCTACCAGTCTACATCATTCAGAGACAAAGACCAAGTTGCTTAGGAATCTACCAGTTTGAATTGCTAAGATTGGGAAAAAGAGTTGTTCTGACACAAGGTAGAAAAATCTACCTACTGCAGAGCTCCGTTCAATGGTGCAGCGCAGAAAGCATACTGTCTCAGAACTTCCCATTGGTCGAATTTGAGTTTGTCTTAAAGAGCTAAATCTCTATCTTCTCAAGGCTTGCGCCTATAAATAGAGACCAAGACACACATACAGAGTCAGAACTTCCTATTGGTCAGATTTGAATTTGTCACAAATAGCTATATCTCTATCTTCTCAAGGCTCGCGCCTATAAATATAGACCAAGACACACATGAAGAAGGTTATGAATATGAACACAAGTACGAAGACAGTGACAAAAAATGACGAACACAAGACAAATACCATTCTCCGTAACCTCCATTTACGAGTTCTCTAAGCTTTAAAAATTAAGGCTTTCAAACCTCTTGTAATTTTTGTATTTTGTACACGAGACTCTGAACATATTGCTAGAGCTATTTTCAAAGTTCTTACTTTCTAAGTAAGAATCCGTGTTGAGTTTCTCACTTCTTGAGAAATTCTGACGGTACTACACCGAACAATCCAACCTCAAAATTCTAGGAACAACAAAAACATCCAACCCTTGACTAGTTCACGGTTGACTAGGCGTGGGTGCATATAGCTTGTAGATAGAAGAGCTGCCTGCAATTGCGACAGATCGTTCTACATCACATTGTAAATAGTTCTAGTGATTTCCAACCAGCGCAGTTGAAGAGTGGAAGTAGGACATTTGGCTCTGAACCACTATAAAAATCTTGTGTCATTTATCTATTTTTATTTATTTATTTTTCTTGCTACATTTTATTTTTGCTCTTGATCTAAAACCCAACAACTTCATAAGTTTTTGGTGTATATCTTGCGAAATCAACTGATTCAACTGTCTAATCAGTTTTCAGAACCAGAAATGTCCAATCATAGTTAGTTTTAAGAACAGAGGAATAAGACTTTTGCTTATTTTCGTTCAAATCTTTCCGCTGCGTACATTATCCTCTGATTATGGGACCAACAAATGCATAATTGCTATAATATGTATTTTGATTCATTAATTTTAATGAAATAAATTCATTATCTCATTCACATCGCAAATCCGTAATTACAAACAATTTTCTAAATCGCAAACATTAATTCAAATGTCAAATAATAATATATGAAGATGCAATATTTAACACATATTTATGTTATAGTTAATGCTATGTTTAACACCTATGTTTATCATTAATTATAGTGTTTGGCTTGGCTGAGTTAATCTTATCAATCCTTATTCTTCGTATTCCTTATTTTTTGTGAATTCAATTCATTCTAGGATATATATAAATTTTATAAAGCTATGGAAACAAATAAATTTGATATATCTATTAATTCTTACGAATAGATCTACTTCAAGTTTTTAGGAATATATGATAAAGTTGTTCCTAACTTTTAGGGATTTGTCTGAATCTTTAACATATCTTTCTTTAGTCTTGTCAGTTGAGATATTTGTGCAGATATCATATATCACAAGAGGGTGCCGTATCTAAATTCATCTACGCCTATAAAAAGGGTGCTGGGGTGCAAATTCAAAGTGGATGACTTACATTATTCATTAAGATATCATCCTAAAAGGCGTTCCACCTTTCAACAAACCTTCCCCGTACCTTCAACTCACGAAGTCATTCAAGCCAAAGAAGGATCCTACCTCCAGAGAATGAATCCAATGGTAGAGGAGTTTTTAGGGTTGAATCTTGTCTTTGTAAGTACAATTTTTCATAGTTGTAATCTCTACTTCCATTTAAATTCCAATTTCTTCAATAGAGTGAACCGAGAAGAGTTTTGGATATTTATTATTTCGATTTTGTTGTGTAAATGATTTTATCATATTAAAATCTATTTTTAGCCGTAAGGCTCTAGCTTGTTTAGAATCTCTAAACTCGTGAAAAATAATTCTGTGTTTGTTCATCTTTTCCGTTTCGTGTTGAACTTTGAATGTGTCAAACTTCGTTTAAGTCTTATATTCTTTTTAATATTACTCTATAATTGTAAGTTCAAGCATATTGAATTCCGCTGTGTTGAGCACTTGAACATCACGATGTTAATAATAAACTCGGGCACTAAACTCTTTGTTGTGCCCCCAAACCGGGCCCATGCGATAGACCTACGTGTGAACAATGCACGCTAAGGGTTTTAGCATTTTAAAACAGTTTGAAAACAAAAAAAATCAACCATGGTTTAGAAATAATTCATATTCAACATTGAATGATATATGAAAATCACGAAAACAATTATATTCAAAGGTATAAGGACTCGTGTCTTGAAAAGAAATGATTGAACATAAGATTTGGGATACTTCAACAAATGTGAAGTAAATGAAACTCGAACATAAACAAATATTGAAGCATAACGGAAACAATTTGAAGCATTAATCAACATAGGCGGAGAACAAATGAAGCATTTCAAATGCTTTGAAAGGGATATCAATAGATTTCAAGTAATGACCTCTACGCGGGTCTTACACCAAGTATGACTTGGAACAATCAAACATAATCCTTGAAGTGAAAGAAATAGTTTGGGTCTATGTATGGAGACATATACCATAGCTCATGTACCGAAACAATTTGCGCGAAGCATATATTGCATGCTAGAATGTGTTCAACCCAACTAGGGATCCAAAGGCTTCAGAAGGATAGAAGAGGAAAGTAATTCAATTGGCTCATGCTCATAGAACATTGTACGAATTTCAAACAAAACATGCCATTGATCAATGAATTTTTGAATAATTAACACGGAAGTAATTCATGTACAAGTTTTACATTTTCTTAAGAAAATCCACAACCGAATTAACAGCAATCCCCTTTTGCCACAACGCCGCTGCCACACCTCGTCACCTGTCACCTGCATGAAGAGAAAGACACGTACATGGGCTAAGTGTACAGTTGCACCCAGTGGACACAGTGTCCTAAAAACAATTACATAAATAGTATGATGGATTCACAGTATCACACACATGCATAACATAAGGGTTTTATTAAAAATGAACTGATACATGCACAAAACAATTTTTCTTCACATTGACGTGTCCACTAAATTTGTGTGCAAATTGATAAGCTCATAATTATACTCACTTATCTATATTTTTCTCCATTGTTTCAAGTGTTTTACAATATGTTTTTACTTATTTCTGTGCATGAGTCTATTTTAGAGGGTGTTATGCCTTTGATGGGTGATTTTTGCAGGTTTTAGGCCAAATTCATTGGAAATCCGTATCGAATGCAGATGATGTTCAAAGGAACAGTCACAACTTCTTTCACAGAAGGAATCTGAGCTAATGGAGCATATGGATGGAAATATCTTTGAATTAGCTTTCCAACGCAACTAGAATCTGGTCAATCGGAGTTTGGGAGCAAAAGTTATGGCCAAAACCGTGAGACTGCGCAGACAGAGGTTTTTGTGTCAAGAGACAGGAGTTGTGTCGACCGAAACAGAGGTCAAAACTCCGAAAACTTGTGATCTGCAATCCTGTCGACTGAGAGGATTTGTGTCGATCGACACGGAGGCCCGAAAATGCTGTTTTGGGCCTGTTTTGGCAGTTTTTGCTATTTTTACCCAATACTCAAATTAGGTCTTCTTCCCCCTCTATAAATATGAACTCTTAGGCACGAAAATTAGACAATTTTTCCTTGGATTTTACATTGAGTTTTGGAGTTTTTCAAGAC
>JAPKLW010007793.1:0-14398 GCA_026898455.1 Plectranthus barbatus | reverse complement strand
ATTAGGATAGAATGACAAGTTATAACATGATAAGTCTCTGTGTCGACTGACAGGGGATTGTGTCGGTCGACACAACTCAAATCGATCGCCACACCTTGATCGATATTCTCTGTCGACCCATCTCTGTCGATCGAAATGGTTCGTGTCGATCGTCAGAGATGTGTCGATATCTTCTTCGAGTGGGCATTTCTGTCGATCGACATGATTTCTGTCAATCGACAGAAGTAACTCGATATGACCCCCTTGTCGACAACTCTTTGTCGATCGACAGCATGCCTGTCGATCGACAAAACTTGTCCGACATCATGCCATCGATCGACCCCCCTGTCGATCGACACAATTCCTGTCGATCGACAGGAGTCGTCTCCTTCGCGGGTTTCGCCAGAGCTGAACCTGCAACTCGCGAAATCTAGCAATTTCTCCGGCCAAAGACACATGCAAACACATAAATGAATTCCCTAGACTGTAAGGAACACGAATCTATCCTTAAATCACCACTTAAACGCAAGAATATAAATTGGGAGTGAGCTCACAAGAAATCGTCGACGGCGGCGGCGCGGGGTGATTTCCGGCGACGAATCCTTCAATCCTTGACGTCCGAATACTCCCTACACTCCCAGGAACACGAATCTACCAACCATATACCGATTAACGGCCGGAATAATGAGTTATTGGAATTAAATCACAAAATCATAACACAAAACTCACCCCACTTCAAACGGCGATAACTTCTTCGATACCTAACCTCTCGAGACCCACCAGTAGTCAAGTTGAAGCTGGGGACGAGAGCTATCTGAGGGTGGTGGTTACTCGCCGGAAGGTCGCCGGTGGTGGCCGGAATTTAGTCGGACAGGGGCGACGGGTTTTGGGGGTGTCTGAAACTTCTCTCCCTGCTCTTTCTCTCTCTTCGATAGTATAAGGTAAGAGTGTAGACTATGGTATAATCATATATTATACATGTTTAATACATATTCCACTTATAATAATTATACACTATAATATCTATGTATAATCATATAATACTTATATAATCAATATCTCTACTTATTTTCATCAATTCCCAACACCATATACTTCCAAAATTACATGCAAAAACATCCAAAATCAATTCCTCCAATCATATTATCTCAATTCCAATCTCCAACACATAATTTTCTTGATAAATCTTCACATATGAGTACAAATCTCAATTTAAATTCTCCAAATCCCGAAATAGACCATTCCCACTTATTTCTCAATTGAGATTTAATCAATATTACATCCGAACTATTTAGACAAGATCGAAATTTAAATACGGGGTATTACATCCCCTCACCCTTATAAAAATTTTCGTCCGGAAAATTTATATAGTTTCAAAAAGTTCGGGATATCTATCTCTCATCTTGTCCTCTAACTCCCATGTCGCTTCCTCATGCCCATGATGTTTCCACAGCACTTTAACAAGCGGAATTGACTTATTCCGGAGTTCTTGCATCTTTCGGTCCATAATGGCCTCTGGCTTTTCTTCATACTACAAGTTCGGATTAATAATCACCTCTTCCTGACGGATCACGTGTTTCGGGTCGTGTATATACTTTCTCAGTTGTGACACGTGAAACACACTATGAATATCGCTCATATTTGGGGGTAATGCCAATCTGTATGCTACTGGACCAATGCGCTCAAGAATTTCTTATGGTCCAACATAGCGCGGTCTCAGTTTTCCTTTCACTCCAAATCGTATTATCCCTCTGGAAGGCGAAACTTTGATGAAAACTTTATCCCCAACCTCAAAACTCAACTCTGCCCTCCTCGAGTCGGCATAGGACTTCTGCCTACTCTGCGATTCTCTGATTCTCTCTCGAATCTGCCGGACTATCTCAATCATTTCACTTACTGCTTCCGGTCCAACAATCTTTCGTTCTCCTACCTCATCCCAATATAGAGGTGAACGACACTTCCTTCCGTATAGTGCCTCGTAAGGAGCCATTCCGATGGTTGCCTGATAACTATTGTTATAGGCAAACTCAATCAAAGGCAAAATTGGCTCCCAACTGCTCCCTCGGTCTAACACCACGGTTCTCAACATGTCTTCGAGAGTTTGAATGGTCCTCTCAGATTGACCAACCGATTGAGGGTGAAACGCTGTGCTAAAATTCAAGCGTGTACCCAACTCCTGTTGTAAACTTTTCCAAAAACGAGATGTAAACTTTGCATCTCTATCAGACGTAATTGACTTCGGCACCCCGTGTAGTCTGACTATCTCTAGGACATAGATCTGAGCTAACTTATCTGATCCATAGTTTACCTTAATCGGTAAGAAGTGAGCACTCTTCGTTAGACGATCCACAACAACCCATATCACCGTATTTCCTTTCTGTGACCTCGGTAATCCTGTCACGAAATCCATGGTGATGTGCTCCCATTTCCATTCAGGAATGTCTAACGGCTGCAACTTTCCATACGGCCGTTGATGTAAAGCCTTAACTTGCTGACAAACCAGACACTTCTCCACATACAAGGCTACATCCTTCTTCATACCATCCCACCAGTACTTAGTTTTTAGATCTTGGTACATCTTAGTACTTCCTGGGTGAGCGGTATACGGCGTATCATGTGCTTCACTCAATATCTCATTCCTTAGCTCTTCACTGCTTGGCACTAAGATTCTGTCTCTGAACAACAGTGCGCTATCAGTTGCTTCCCGATATTCTCCCACTGGCTTAACCTTCAATTTCTGAAGCAATTTCTCAATCTCTGCGTCTTCTTTCTGTGCTTCCATAATTCTTTTTCTCAAATCTGGCACTACTGTTATGGCTGTCAATTCGCATCTCTTCCTTTCGGAAGGCGATATCACTTCTAAACTGAGCCTCTCAAATTCTCTGATCAAACTGCTTTCCCTTGTAAGCATACAGCCCAACTGAGCTTCTCTTTTCCTGCTCAAGGCATCTGCTACAGAATTTGCTTTGCCCGGGTGATAATTTATGGTTAAGTCGTAGTCATTCACGAGTTCTAACCATCTCCTTTGCCTCATATTCAGATTCTTTTGTTCGAACAAATACTTCAAACTCTTATGGTCCGTGAATATGGCACATTTCACCCCATAGAGATAGTGTCTCCAGATCTTTAGCGCATGAATCACTGCCGCTAATTCTAGATCATGAGTTGGATAATTTATCTCATGCGGCCTCAACTGTCTCGATGCGTAAGCTATCACATTTCCATCTTGCATCAAAACACAACCCAATCCGTTCTTCGAAGCATCAGTATATACTTCAAAATTCTTATCCGGTTCTGGCACTGCTAAAACAGGCACGGTTGTCAACAACTGTTTCAACCTCTGGAAACTCTCTTCACATTCCACTGTCCACTCGAACTTGACATTCTTTTGTAGTAACTGGGTCATTGGCTTCGCAATCTTCGAGAAGCCCTCAATGAATCTTCTGTAATAACCGGCTAATCCCAAAAAACTATGAATTTCGTTCGGCGTAGTTGGTGATTTCCAGTCCATCACTGTTTGAATCTTGGCTGGATCTACCTTAATTCCATCTGCCGATACGATGTGACCCAAGAATGTCACTTCTCTTAGCCAGAATTCACACTTGCTGAATTTGGCATTGATAAACACTCATTCTGTGCATTTTATTGATGTGTTTATGTTTGGATTATGCCTCAGACTGAACCATTACATGGTGTTTTCATGCGTTATTCTTATTCTTTAAGAAAATATTACGTTTGGTTTGTTTGATGTTGTTTTGCACAGAATTTAGACGTTTTTGAGTTAAAAGAGAGGAACTGAGCATGTGGCTTGTACTGGGAGTAGAAAGAGAGAGAGAATTTTCAAGAGAGTTGTGAAAGTGGAGCTTCGTGACGAAAACGGCGTGCACATCCCACACCCGACGAGTGGCGTTCATTTCCGGCGTTCATGCATCATCTCCTGCGTTCCACCTCCTCATCCGGCGTTTGTCCCTCCTGGCCGGCGATTGCACCTCACACCCGGCGATCAGCCTTGCACAACCGGCGATTGCACCCTTCTCAACCGGCGATCAAAGCTCCAAACCGGCGACTGCCTCCCTCAACCGGCGATCAGCCATGCCAAACCGACGACCCCGTCTCCTCCTTTCGAAACAGAACCGACGTTCGCCCTCTCCATGCCTGCGATCGCCGGACGTGACTCCCAGCTCGCCGGTTCCGCAGTCTTTGACGTATTTATTCGTATCTTTTTCTCCAAGTCTGATTTATTCACCCATATCTTTTGAGATTTAAATCCCTCTCCTATATATATGAGTTCCAGAAGTCAGAAAAAGGTTCCCCCACAACTCTTATTTTCAGAATTCCTACGTTCCCAATTTATTTCTAAGGTTAGAGAGAGAGTTTTCTACAGAAATTCATGGGGAACTTGAAGAGCATGAAAAGAATTGAAGATTGAAGACTACAGGGTTTTTAATTTCCTTTTTCTGTTTCTATGACTCTTCATCTCTTTGTTTTTCTAGGATTTAGCATGTCTGGCTAAATCCCTTTTTGGATTCTAGGGTTTTGAAACTTTGTATTTATTCATTCAACAACTTCTGCAATTTAATGTTCCTTTTCCTCTGATGTTCTGATTTAATTTGGGATTTTCAATAATTGCATTAATTATCATTAATTGTGATTTGAATTGATAGTTTTTGAACGGAGAGGTCTAGGTTGTCAATTAAGACGCAAATTTATCAGATTTATTAGAACAATTATCCGTGAGGAAGTTGAACTTTTAAAGGGTTTAAAATCCAAGGTTTTTATCAAGAGTAAAAGTCCTTTTGCGCATCCGGTAGGAGTCATTAGGTATTTTATTTCCATGTTATGGTTTAGAATCCGAGAGGATCGCCTGATAACATTTTCGCGATTGCTCACATCACTGGAAATTAAATTGGGATTGAATTGCATGAAAACGTTGTTTGTTTAATAGTCAAAGTGGATTGCCCTGGAATCCTATTTTCTCATTGTTTTCTAAAAATCTTTAATTAAATCTTTTTATTTTATTTCTGCTTTTAAATCAGTCATTTAGATAAAACCAAAACTTCTTTATGATTTGCCTAGATAGTAGTAAGATATCTATGTTTTAGTGCTTAGTTGTATTTCGAGCCTGCAGTCCTTGAGTTCGATAAATTATTACTTGCCCTCTGCAGTGGTCTGTACACTTGCAGCTTTAGCGCGTTGCGAAACGCGCTATCAGGCATACAATTTCTCGTCTCTCAGAGTCTGTAAAACCGTTCTCAGATGCTGCTCATGCTCGGCTTCACTCTTCGAGTATATCAAAATATCATCTATGAATACTAACACGAAGTTGTCCAAATACGGATGAAATACTCGATTCATCAAGTCCATGAATACTGCAGGAGCATTCGTAAGTCCAAACGGCATTACTACAAACTCGTAGTGACCGTATCTAGTTCTGAACGCTGTCTTCGGAATGTCCTCCTTCCGAATCCTCAACTGGTGGTACCCTGATCGAAGATCGATCTTAGAAAATACTTTAGCTCCCATGAGCTGATCGAAAAGATCATCGATCTTTGGCAATGGATATCTGTTCTTCAATGTTAACTTGTTCAACTCCCGATAATCAATGCACATACGCATCGATCCATCCTTCTTCTTAACGAACAGAACCGGTGCACCCCATGGTAACACGCTTGGCCTGATATAGCCCATGTCCAACAACTCTTGGAGTTGAACCTTCAGTTATTGTAATTCCTTCGGAGCCATGCGGTACGGCGCTTTAGAAATTGGTGCCGCACCCGGTTCTAGATCAATGGTGAACTCTACATGCCTGTTTGGTGGCAATCCCGGTAGTTCCTTAGGAAATACATCCTCGAACTCTCTCACTATTGGAACATCTTGCACAGTCAGTTCGGGCTTCTCTTCTCCTTCCAAATACACTAAGAAGGCTTGATTCCCGACCTTACGCAACAACTTCGTTGTTTGAATCGCTGAAATCATGGGTACTCTCTGACTCTTCTTAAATCCATGTACAATTGCCTCCTCATTTCCTAGCTGAGGAATGATCACTCTTCTCTCACTACACAAAATTGTCGCCTTGTTCTCTGACAACCAATCCATTCCTAGGATTACATCTACGTCATGAATATCCAAAACGTTCAGTTCAGTTACTTGAATTTCATTCTCGTTCATCTTGATTCTCAAGTCTCGGCACACTAAAGTAGAAGTGGTTGTTTCTCCTGAAGGTATTGCTACGTTCAAGTCCTGTTTGTTCTTTTCTACTTCTAGTCCTAGTGCCTCAACACATGCAGATGAAATGAATGTATGCGATGCTCCTGTATCAAATAATACCATAATAGGTATATCATTAATGCATCCCATACCTGCCAAGTTACCATCATCTTGGTTTCCATCTAAAGCATACGCTCTAGCTCTCCTCGGCTGTTCGTTTCCACCTTGCTGATTTCCTTCTTGGTTCCTTGGTGGCGCTTGGTTACCCTGTCTGCCACCTCCTCGGTTCCCAGCATTGCCTCTCCAAGGCTGGCGGTGACCCCTGATTGCTCTCAACTGTTGATTTCCGGGTCTTGGGAAATTCTGGCGGTTGCCTCCCTGGGCTGGCGGTGTAGAGCAGTTGATAGCATAATGTCCTTGTCCTCCACAGTTAAAGCATCTACCCGTATTCCCTTGACATCCTCCGGTGTGTTTTCTGCCACATCTTTGACAGTTTTGTGGCCCTGCTTGATCACGCCTCTGAAATTGATGAGGGTTAGGGTTAAATCTTTGGAAGTTCTGCTGGTTTGGCCTTCCTTGAAAATTCTGCTGTCTGCCTTGGTCATGGCGCTTCTGACTACCTTGACCCTGAATAAATTGCCTTGGCGGCTCCTCAAATTTTCTCTTCTGGTTTGATCCAGAAGCTTGCGCCTCATGTGCTCCCCATTCAGGCATTTCCTTCATAGTCTGTGATGCCTCAATATCCAATGCGTGGCTCAACAGTTCTTGGTAACTTAATCCCTTCATAGTGGCCAACTGAGTACGAATGTCCTTACGCAACCCATCTCGAAACTTATCAGTCATCTTCTGCGGCGTATCTACCAGATGTGGTGCCATTTGCAGAAGCTCACCAAACTTCGTATCATACTCCTCCACTGTTAACTTTCCCTGTTCAAACAGAAAGAATTCGATTGTCCTCTCTCTCCTATACTGCTTAGGAACATACTTCTCAAAGAATGCCTCCTTGAATCTCTCCCAGCTGATGTGATCCCTTTCTGCTGGTGCAATGGACTTAACATAAGTCTCCCATCATCTATCAGCCTTAGCCTTGAGTTGATAGGACATGCAATTCACCTTCTCCTCCTCGGAGCACCTCATATGTTTAAATATCTTATCTAGTTCTCTGACCCAATCCTCGGCGGCGGTAGGTCCTTCAGTACCCTCAAAGATCGGTGGGTGTTTTTTCCTGAACGTCTCTACCCACATAACTGACGGGATTTCTGGTGCATTTCTATGAGGTGGCGGAATTGGTCCATGCTGTCCCGCGGCCTCTTCATCATCTGATATAATTTCCAAATCCTCAAAATCCTGATTGGCAGGGACTTCTTCCCAATGTGGTTCCTCATAATTCTGTTGTGGAATAGCTCTTCCACGTCCTCGGCCTCTCTGGCCTCTGCCTCTTCCTCTGCCTCGGCCTCGACCTCGGCCTCTCCCTCTTCCTTGCTCAATATATTCCATTAAGCCTTTCTGCAAAACAACATTAATTCAACAACTCCATATTAATTTCACCGCATAACATCCATCTTGTCAACAATTCTCTTAACACCCAATTCATCACTCACTCAAAGCTTTTAAATATTCCTCCCATCTCATCCATAATCAAAAAGGTTCCAAAATATAATCATAAATCTTCCAACGAAATCACCATAATAAGGTCAACAATACAACTACAAAGTGTTTAATGACAGGAAAAAGTTCAATATAGAATACAATAACTAAACAACAAAATCATCAAATCGGTCAATCAGATCCCTCAGATCCTTCAGACGGATCCTTCTCCTCTTCATCATTCGCGGCCTCCATCACTCCCCCTCCTCCATCCGGAGCATCCGTCCTCCTGCCCCGACTGCCATCAGTATCACTGGACAAGCAGATCGGCGCCTGCCTCATCCCATAACCATGAATGGTCCCCGTATCCGCCAAACATGTCCTCCTGTCCACTAGGTGTCGGCCTGGGCCACATCTCTGCACTATCATGTCCTGAATCCTGAGCTGGCACGGCATGACTGGGTCCTCCTACATCCCACTGTGACTGCGGATACGATGGAACTGGTGGTCTGTGCTCTCCTGTAGACATCGTCGGGTCCTGGTACTGAGTAGGTGACTGTACCGTAGTCATGGACATGCTGCCTAGTGCATATGGATCATACATCCCTCCCTGCGGATATCCAGGCGGAAATGGCATGTATGCCACTGTCGGAGTACTAGGCACAGGTCGTGCTCTCCGTCTCGACGTAGGAGCATGAACGGGTGCGTTCTGAACATTATTCGGCATTGGTGGTGAAGATGAAGTGTACTCGGGTGACGTAGCCCTGGTCCGAGATACTTGTGTACCTCTAGAAGATGCTGGCGAAGGGTTCCCCTCAGCAACTACCCTCTGAAGCAAATCCCCCATAAAACGTTCATAACTCCTTGCGGTACCCGTCTCGCTATCAGAATGCCACCTAGCCAATGATACTACCCATCTAGTCCATCTTTCTGGCATGAGATTCATGGTTAACTCCATTGCCTCCCTTTCTGTAACTCCCCGATGGCGTACTCTTTTCCATAGTTCCAAATACTCCACTAAAGCTCCCGCGAGGTTATCCTCGGAGAAAGGAAGTCGCTCTCTGAAACGTCTCACTAACCGATCATGGGATGCCATCTGTCATCAAAGCATATAATAAACAGTTAGTACGAGGTCATATATAATAATTACATCACACTCAACTGAGGTTCCCTCGGATCCTCACACATTACACTGACTCATTTTGAGTCTAATACATTCAACAACCATTGTGTACATTTTGTACGCTTACATACTCACTTGTAGTTTCTACAAGTCAACTAACTCTCACAACCCATTAAACCAACAATCCATGAAATTTTCAATTTCCACACCAAATCAAGTCAACACCTTTTTAAGGCCCACAACTATTCAGTTCAGTTCATTCAGGTTATCCTTCCATTCGATTGCAAATCATATCACTTAATTGCTCATTATTCTCTATGCATCTATAGCCATTATATTGAGGTTTGGTTACTTGCAATTTATTCAAATATCAAATTAGTACTTCACAATTAATTCACATTTTCCAAGTGGTCACCTCACCGGTGCCAAAACATAAAAATTTTTCCACATATAATCATCAAAACTTTCAAACCATAAAATTTTTCCATCCTCCACAATCACAATTCCAACCACTTTCAACATCAACAATAATAATGTTCTCATTAAGTCACAAAACTTCAATTCAACACAAACAATCCATCATTTTCACTCCATAATAAATTCAATTTCCATTTCAAATTCCAATCATTTCCACACACTCATACGGTTTCAAATCATCCAAATTGTACTGAAATTGCAAGTAGGGGAAACTTTTGAACTTTAGAAACTTAAAAACTTTCAAAACTTGAAAACATACCTCAGGTAGCGCAGGATGGAGTAGGGTGTAAGCATGAGTGATCACTTCTCACGAATTTTCAAAACATTCTATGACTCGAAGTTTTAAAATATTTTGAAAATTATTTTTAAACTTGAAAACTACGCTCTGATACCACCTCTGTAACGCCCCCATCTGACCTTCCCAATATGAGGCCACGTTACATTGATGTTTCAGGTTTTGATGAGCATTTCCAAGATATTTAAATAAGAAGAATACTTAATTCATATAAAAGTAGTTTAACAGAAACACAAATCCTTCGAGTCAGTTATCAACATAATTTCAGTCAACAAACATTCAAAAGGGGGAAGGGGTTTTCAGAGAGTGTAGCAGCGTGTGTGTGTAACGTGATGGTGACATGCATATGAAGATACATGTCACAGGATCTTATTCTTTGCAAAACTCTTCTCAACTCCAGCTTACACCCCGCTACCTCCATCCAAGCTGCTTAACCTGCACGTTTTAGAAATAACGCGAGGGCTGAGTACTTTCGTACCCAGTGAGAAACATGCCAAAAACATAAATTATATAGGAAACATGCTATGCAACTCACACAGCTAAACACGGGGTTTTGTTGAAAAGAACCGTGTTAGCCAAAACATTTTATTCCACACGTGTGTTATTTTAGGTGTTATCATATCTGTGTCAGGGTTGTAACTGGAAGTTGGCCGGCTTCCAAGTTACGATGATCAGTTAGGAATGAATTAACACTCAACCTACTGTCATCTAGAGTGCACTAGTCTCAGAAATCCTTGTTGAGACCCGATCACTTATTATTCAACAATTAAATCTCCACATTCAATCTCATTCACAATTCCACATTCATGTATAACAAATTCCACCTTATATCTTCCAATTCCCATCATATGGAGTCGCTACGCCATATGTACTAATTGAGTTCTAGCGCAGTTATGAGAACCTGGTTCCAAACTCATTAGTTATTCTCTCATGTCGTTGGGAAACGACAGAGGACAGATGATGATAACACAAAACAAGCATAGCAGTTTCATTTTAAAGAAAAACAGTTTATACACATTTTTAAAAGAAAGTACGCATTTTGAGTTTTTACTGAAATAGTTTCCCACCTTGTTTTCTTGGCTTTATTTAGATGCTTGAGCTTATCGGTCCTCCGCTTTCAGATTCCTATAATCAAATGGGGTTTATACGTTAGTACGATATATCTAGGATAATGCATCGTAATCGTAAATAATTAGGACTCGAAAGAATTAGGATAGAATGACAAGTTATAACATGATAAGTCTCTGTGTCGACCGACAGGGGATTGTGTCGGTCGACACAACTCAAATCGATCGCCACACCTTGATCGATATTCTCTGTCGATCAAAATGGTTCGTGTCGATCGTCAGAGATGTGTCGATATCTTCTTCGAGTGGGCATTCCTGTCGATCGACATGATTTCTGTCGATCGACAAAAGTAACTCGATATGACCCCCTTGTCGACAACTCTCTGTCGATCGACAGCATGCCTGTCGATCGACAAAACTTGTCCGACATCATGCCATCGATCGACCCCCCTGTCGATCGACACAATTCCTGTCGATCGACAGGAGTCGTCTCCTTCGCGGGTTTCGCCGGAGCTGAACCTGCAACTCGCGAAATCTAGCGATTTCTCCGGCCAAAGAAACATGCAAACACATAAATGAATTCCCTAGACTGTAAGGAACACGAATCTATCCTTAAATCACCACTTAAACGCAAGAATATAAATTGGGAGTGAGCTCACCGGAAATCGTCGACGGCGGCGGCGCGGGGTGATTTCCGGCGACGAATCCTTCAATCCTTGACGTCCAAATACTCCCTACACTCCCAGGAACACGAATCTACCAACCATATACCGATTAACGGCCGGAATAATGAGTTATTGGAATTAAATCACAAAATCATAACACAAAACTCACCCCACTTCAAACGGCGATAACTTCTTCGATACCTAACCTCTCGAGACCCACCAGTAGTCAAGTTGAAGCTGGGGACGAGACCTATCTGAGGGTGGTGGTTACTCGTCGGAAGGTCGCCGGTGGTGGCCGGAATTTAGTCGGACAGGGGCGACGGGTTTTGGGGGTGTCTGAAACTTCTCTCCCTGCTCTTTCTCTCTCTTCGATAGTATAAGGTAAGAGTGTAGACTATGGTATAATCATATATTATACATGTTTAATACATATTCCACTTATAATAATTATACACTATAATATCTATGTATAATCATATAATACTTATATAATCAATATCTCTACTTATTTTCATCAATTCCCAACACCATATACTTCCAAAATTACATGCAAAAACATCCAAAATCAATTCCTTCAATCATATTATCTCAATTCCAATCTCCAACACATATTTTTCTTGATAAATCTTCACATATGAGTACAAATCTCAATTTAAATTCTCCAAATCCCGAAATAGACCATTCCCACTTATTTCTCAATTGAGATTTAATCAATATTACATCCGAACTATTTAGACAAGATCGAAATTTAAATACGGGGTATTACACCGCCTCATTTGTCTCATTTTTCATTTTTGTCTGTCCCGTTAGATTAGTTCCATTTCATAAAATTGAAAAAATTTCCCTTACATCATTTAAATATTAATTCTATTACACTCACAGACATTGGTTACTGTGTCGGGTCAAAATGAGACTATTGACCCAGGACGGATGGAGTAATAACTTTTTATAGAAGTAAAATTATTTATGATATTATGTACTCCAATTAATAATTATAGTATTCCTTCCCTCCCGGTCAAATTGTCCCAATATGATCGGACACGATAATCAAGGTATGTAAGTGATAGTGAAAAAACTTGTTATTTTAAGAAAGTGTACTAATATCACAGTACGAACGAAAAAGGAAAGGTGAACAATTTGTATGGGATGGAGGGAGTATTATTTATTTTTCAATTCTAATTATAAATTAATAAACTTTAATAATTAATGCTAACCGGAAAATAAATAACTCTTCACACCATTGCATAACCTAAGTGAATGAGGTTAAATATTTAAAATTAATCTAAATTATATAAATCTAAATAAAAATAATATAATAAAGTAAGCAAATGAGAATGGAGAATATGATTTTATTTTATAACACTCCATTAACCGGCCAAGCAAATTAATCATTAACATATTTAAAAAGCAATTAAAATTCACTCCATATTCAAATATATGAATTCAAGCCATCTGCAAACAAAGCTGCGAAAGCCTCCATTCTCTCAGCCGGCAAAGACATTCCGACCACCAACCCGCCGCCGCCATCGGCGGAGTTACACAGCGACATCGAATACTTCCCTCTGTCCAACGACAGAACCTCCACCTTCGCCGCCTTCCCCCACCCGAAATCTGCATTCGTCAAGTCGAATTTGGGCGAACCAGAAACAACAAACATTCTCATCTCCTTAAACTTCCCTCTCTCCGACAGCCAACTGTCCGGTGATTTCAGGAACTCGTTTTTATCGTAGATTTTCTTCTTGATTTCACCGGTAATGGCATTCGCCGCCGTCACGAATCCGACGTCCGACGTTAAGTCTTTATGGTTCATGCTCACCATCCCACCGCCTAAGCAGTTCCCGAAGTAATTGACCGGAATCGGCGGATCAACCAGGGCATTCGGCCTTCCCCGGCCATCGGCCGGAAAAATGAATACTTCGGGCTTATTTTCAGTGTCTTCCTCCCCTAGGGTGTAAATAAAACAAATTATCGTGAGCTATTCCGATTTTAACTCAATAAAAACTCATTCGAGTTCATTTGTTAAATGAACCAGGCTTGAGCATTATAATTTCGACCCATTAGCTTAATTTAGTAAGAAAATGTTGGGTATGTCAAACTCAAAGTCCCACATTGGAGAAACAAGGAAAGAGTTCCTTGTATATAAGAGTCCACATAACTCCCATTAGTATGAGGCCTTTTGGGGTGATACCCAAAAAACAAAACCGTGAGGGCTTGTGATGCCCAAAGCGGACAATATCATACTAATGTCGGAGTTAACGGTCCCAACAAGTGGCGCCGTCTGTGGGAATGAGAAACCCACGAATGCCCAGGATCGGGCAAAGTTGGGTGACCGAAGTGGTGGTGGACTCTAGTGTGGTAAAACCGAGCTTGGAGGACTCGGGTGTGGTTGTGGGAAGCCCCTCTTTGTGAATACCGATGCGAAAGAGAGTAGCACGGGTTAGATATTGATGCGATGAGATCGATTTATGGGAGGCCATGGGTATATGGTCCTTCGACGAGAAGCCACGAGAATGTGGTCCATTTGGTTTGAGGGGAGGATTGTTGGGTATGTCAAACCCAAAGTCCCACATTGGAGAAGCAAGGAAAGAGTTCCTTGTATATAAGAGTCCACATAACTCCCATTAGTATGAGGCCTTTTGGGAAGGTGCCCAAAGACAAAACCGTGAGGGCTTGTGATGCCCAAAGCGGACAATATCATACTAATGGAGTTAATGGTCCCAACAAATGGTGGATTCCTCATTCCCACAGACGGCGCCATTTGTTGGGACCATTAACTCCATTAGTATGATATTGTCCGCTTTGGGTATGTCAAACCCAAAGTCCCACATTGAAGAAACAAGGAAAGAATTCATCAAGATCAAGTGAGGATATTTTGTGATAGTCAAAGTGCCTTGCACTTGACTAAGCATCCAGTTTTCCACGACAGGTCAAAGCACATAGATGTGCGTTATCATTTTGTGCGGGACATACTTGAGAAGGGACAGATTAAGCTAGAGAA
>JAPKLW010007792.1:0-14398 GCA_026898455.1 Plectranthus barbatus | reverse complement strand
CTCAGTGATTGCCGTGTGGAACCGAACGCAATCTATGGGGTGTTCCATGATAAGCTTGTCCATTGGACCCCTGACACCTTTGCAGTTGATTTCGGGCTTCTTCGAGGTCCGTTGTCTGTAGAGGACTATCTTGCAGAGGAAGTGGCTCCAGAGTGGCTGGCATGGGAGAAATTGTGTCATTCTCCTCGTTTCGATTTCAGCCCTGACGTTCCTGCCTCTGGCCTCCAGACTTCATATTGGGTTATGTTCCATATTGCCCATGGAATCCTGCTTGGAGAGGAGCCTTATGACCTCTGTTTCTCAAGATCTGTTTGGCAGGTGATGATGGCCATGGATGATGCTGCCTCTGTTGACTGGGCCGGATACGTCTTCAAGAATGTCTGGGAAGCTGTCAAGCTTCATCCGTTCGTGCCTCTGCGGAATGGAATGCAGCTCAGCTGGTTGATGGAGAAGTATTTTCCGGAAATTGCTGACGGTCCATCCAACCTTCAAGGGGCTGATTTCTATCCTTATAAGCCAGTGTCGCCTTTCTGAATGAATTCCGTAGTAGATCTGTATTTCCTCTTTTGTTTGACTGATAGTGCGATGTCCTTCTTTTGTAATGAATATCTGTCTCAAGGCATGTTCCTCTTTTGGTGATGAATATATGAATATGTCGATCTTTTGATGTTTCTTCATGACAAAATATAGATGTGATCTTTATTCCTTCATAGTTTGCTGAGCAGAAACAATTTATCTGCTGAAGGTTGGTAGGGGCATATCTATCATTCGCCATTAGCTTAGCAGACTACATATAGTAACATCTCCCATAAACTGCTGAAAGTAAGAATGAGAATAACATCTCATTCATCCGCAGCAATATCTAGTTCCATCATGCCCAATTTGATGCATAATTCTTTGAATCTTGCCTCTGCAAGGGGCTTAGTGAAGATGTCTGCTATTTGATCCTCAGTGCATATCCGTTGAATATCAATATCCTTCTTTTCTTGATGGTCACGGATAAAATGATGTCGGATGTCAATGTGTTTTGTCCTGGAATGATGTACTGGATTCTTTGTGATGCACGTAGCACTATTGTTATCACAGTAGATTGGTACGCATTCAGGAGAGATGTCATAATCTTGAAGTTGTTGTCGAATCCACAGAATTTGCTGACAGCAGCTAGCAGCCGCTACATACTCTGCTTCGGTGGTTGAGGTTGCTACCGAGTGCTGCTTTTTGCTGAACCAGCTGATCAATTTATGACCAAGGAATTGACATGTACCACTGGTGCTTTTCCTGTCGATTTTGCATCCTCCAAAATCAGAATCTGAATAACCACTCAGGGCTAGACTGTAGGCTCTTGGATACCAAATTCCTAAGCCTTCTGTGCACTTTAAATAACGGATAATTCGCCTCGCTGTGTCTAGATGCATTTTGTTCGGTTGGGATTGATATCTGGCACATAGTCCCACAACATATGATATATCGGGTCTGCTGGCTGTAAGATATAGCAGAGATCCGATGATTCCTCGATATAAGGTAGGATTCACTGCTTCTCCTTCTTTTTCTAGATCAGCCATACACGCATTGCTGATGGGGATCCTTAAGCTCTTGGATTTCTCTGGACATTATTTAGCAATTAGATCTCGCGTGTATTTCTTTTGATGAATGAAAATTCCTTCATTTGATTGTTGAACTTGAAGTCCAAGAAAATAGGACATTCTTCCCATCATACTCATTTGAAAATTACTCATCATTAGCTTGGAGAATTTGTCACAGAGAGCTTGATTCTTCGAGCCAAAGATGATGTCATCAACATAGATTTGCACAAGTAGAATACTTCCTTCGTTCTTAATGCAAAAGAGTGTTTGATCAATCCTTCCCTTTTTGAAGCCATTGTCGAGTAGAAACTTAGATAAAGTTCCATACCAAGCTCGAGGTGCTTGCTTCAGTCCATACAAAGCTTTTCTTAGTTTATAGACCTGATTTCTATTCTCAAAACCTGGAGGCTCCTCAACATAGACCTCCTCCTTGAGTTCGCCATTAAGGAATGCACTTTTGACGTCCATTTGCATGACCGAGAATTCATGATGTGCTGCATAAGCAAGAAATAATCTGATTGCTTCCAATCTGGCTACAGGAGCGAATGTCTCATCATAGTCGATGCCTTCACACTGTTTGTATCCTTTGGCTACAAGGCGTGCTTTATTTCTTACCACCAAGCCTGATTCTTTCTTCTTGTTCTTGAATACCCATTTGGTGCCTATGACATTCTGATGTTTTGGTCTATCCACCAGATCCCATACATGGTTATGAGAGAATTCAGCAAGCTCCTCTTGCATAGAGTTTACCCAGTCTGGATCACGTAGTGCATCCTTAACTTTAGTTGGTTCTTCACTTGATAGATAGCATGAAAATATTGCAGATCCTTGTCTGGTCAGAACGGGGTCATTGATATCTCCAAGAACATCTTCTAGTGGATGTGCACACAGCCATGCTGGTCTGATTGGTTCTCCAGCAATTCTTTCTCCTCCGAGATTATTGGTATGTTCTGCATTGTCCGCTTCATCCTCAGCATCTCGTGCGTTGTGAGTTTGATCTTCAGCATCAGGAATTTCTTCAGCAACCGGGACTTCTGCTATAGGAACATCATAGTCTGGACCTTCTCTTTCAGTGGGATTCTCAGCATTTGGTGTCTCAGCAGCTGGTATCTCAGCAGCTCCTCTGCCAAGATCTTCAGTAGCATTAATTTCCTCAGCGACGGGGGTAGGATTAGAGGTTTCCTCGTCTGAATCATCTAGCAGATTAAAGATATCCTTTTGGGGATTGGCCTCAGCATGATCATTAACATCACTGGCCTGGTCCGCTGGACTCGCCTGAACAGGATTACATTCATTCATAGACTTAGTCGGATCAAATCGTAAGTGTTCAAGGTAATTCAAGATTGATTGACCATTGACATCATTAGTCTCATGATTGTCATCCTTTGTCTCATTGATAGCTCTGCGCACTAAAGTAGATTCATAAAAAATAACATTGCATGTTATTTCCACAATTCCGGTAGTCTTATTTAACACTCTATAACCTTTGTGAGTGGGGTGACCATATCCGAGAAGTACACCCTCATCCGACTTAGGCAAAAAAGTGTTAAGTTTTGACTTTCCGTTGTTATGGATATAACACGTTGCACCAAAAGCACGTAAATAATCTAAATTAGGCTTACGACCGTTATATACTTCATAGGGAGTTTTGTTGAATCGGCCGTTGATAGAGCTCCTGTTCTGCGTATAGCAGGCAGTCATCACTGCTTCGCCCCAAAATTTAGCAGGTAGGTCGGCATCGGCTAGCATAGATCGCACTGCTTCTTTCAAGGTTTGATTCCTCCTTTCTGCTAGACCGTTCTGCTGTGGGGTCCTAGCAATGGATCTCTCATGATTTATACCGGCTTCTGCGCAAAAGTCCGTGAGAATGCCGTTGCAAAATTCTATTCCATTGTCAGATCGAATCCTCTTCACCGTAACTTCTTTACTATTCTGCTCCTTGAGGATTAACTCGGGTAGAGTGATCTTAACCTCATCTTTGGTTTTCAGTAAGCGAACCCATGTGTACCTGGAATAGTCATCAACTACCACAAGAGTATATATCTTTTTACTTACAGAGGGTGGAGTGACTGGTCCGAATAGATCCATATGTAATAATTCTAGGATTCTGCTTGAGGTGTTCTTTTCTGGGTTGGAATGAAATGAGGCTTTGGTCTGTTTTCCTTGTTGGCATGCCTTGCATATGCCTTCCTTACGAAATGTAATGTTTTGAGGTAAACCTGTGACAAGCTCATTTCTAGAAATATGATTGATGGCTTTGAAATTTAAATGATTTAACCTCTTATGCCATAACCAAGTGGTTTCCTCTTTGTTTAGTGCTAGAAAGCATGAGTGTTGTTGACCACTTTGCCAATCAACCACATAAAGTCCACCTTTCCGAATTCCTCGAAGCTTTCCTTCTCCTGTTACATTGTCAGCTATAGAACATCCCGAATGAATGAAAGATACTGTGTACCCGTTTTTGCATAGTTGGCTTATGCTTAGCAGGTTGTGTTTGAGATTGGATACGAGAGCAACATTAATAATTCTTAGTCCGTTCCGCTCTATGCATCCTCTGCCAAGTACTCTTCCTTTGCTGTTGTCTCCAAACACCACAGATGGGCCATATGATTTTTGAATATCCAAGAATAATTCTTCGTCTCCCGTCATATGCGCAGAACAACCACTGTCTAGGATCCACTCATTTGACATGCCTGATGTCTTCGCACTTAAATCCTGGTCCTGCAAGAACAATTAAGTTGATTTAGGTCCCCGTTTCGAGTCGAGTCCTGGAGGATTAGCTTGAGTCATTGTTCCTTTTGGAACCCACATTTTGATGATCTTCAAAGATTTTTCTTCGAGATTTATTTTGCTAACTTTCTCAACTTTTTGATGTGCATGTGTATGTGGTTGTGCGTTGTGCTCCTTTCCGTTCATCGTCCTTTGATGATACACATATCTGGACTCGGGTCTCACATAGGTGTTTCTCCTATGCGGTATGTAATGATAGTATTGGGGTTTCATTGAATGACCCTCAATGTGTCTTTCCCGAGAAAGGACAGGATTTGGCTTCCTGGCATTTGAAACATGATGCTCAGCCTTTGTCCTTGAGTTTGCTGAATAGTTTCGCTTAGCAGACCTCAATTGTGAGTTTTGCTGAAGTTCAGCATCTTTTATGATCCTCTGGTGAAATCTTACATTCTGCTTGACCTTTTGCTGAGGTCTAGCATAGTGCTTGACACTCTGCTTGGGTTCAGCAGATTGCTTGATATTCTGCTGAGCGATCGGCTTAGCGTTTGAGGATTCAGCAACTAATTTATCATTTTCTTTACTATCATCAAGTATTTTTCCGCCAGAAACAAATATGATATTTTCTTTTTGCCTCGAAGTTTCATCTTCGTCAGTGCAACTATGCCCAATTCCAGATTGGTCACCGTGACGTCTCTGTTGGCTTATCAGGTTATTGAAAATATCCTGACTAGTCATATATGCGCAGACACACTTCTCATTGGCTTTGTTTTTCAACAACATATTTTCCTTTTCAAGATTTTTCAAATTTTCAAAGAGTTCAGAAGATTCAGTTCTAAGTCTTGATAGTTCCTCACTATCAGACCTTAATCTTTCGACTTCATTGGTCAGACTTAAGCCTTTCTGTTTGAGTGAAGAATTATCTTTCACAATAGCATCTTTCAAGGTGTATACCTTAGAAAGTTCTAAAGAAAGCTTGGTAAGATAATCTTCCTCAGAATTTAGGAAGGAATCCTCTGATTCAGATGTGTGTGCTGAGAATGAAGTATTCGTTATAGGTGTTACCTCCTAATTATCGACTGCTAGGGCCGATTCGAAGGGTTGCTCAGCATCAGTGGATGATTCGCCATCTTCAACGATTTTTGTCATAAAGACCATTAGGGCTTCTTCTTCCTCGTCAGTTGGGTAATATTCTTCTTCGTTGTCAGGAATATATGGAACTTCTGTCCGTGTCAGCAACGCCTTTGTTACAGCTCGTACTGCTCGTCTTTCCTCGGGACTCACTTTTGGACAATCATGCTTCAAGTGATCAGGAGACTTGCATTCAAAACATGTTCTTATCATTTTTTCATTAGGGTGCTGCATCATGCTCGCTTTTGCTTCCTTTTCGGCTTTTGCTTCCAGAATCATTTTCTGTATCTTCTTCATCTGTTCTTCCAACTCGCCTATCTTTTGATCTTCATCGTTGATATTAGAAGTTGATGAAGTCTCCTTGGACGGTGTTGTAGATGCAGGTGTTGACTTTTCCTGGTTATAGAAAGGTTTTCTCGGAGATTTCCATTTGTTTCCATCCTTTTTGACAAAGTAGGCTACGTCTTCTTGAGTTCCAACGCTTGTGGGGTTTGGATGTATAAAGGCAGCTTCATTTTTCTTTGAATGTTGAATGATGAATTCATGCGCCTTCAGTTGAGAAAACTTCAGTGGTCGTCATATTGTTGAGATCTTTTTCGCTCATGCTTGTCATCTTGACAAACCAATCACTTCTGGGGTAAAGCTTGTATATAATTTTGTTATTCATTTCCCCTTTGTCATATGTCTTGCCGACATTTTTGAGTTCTACGATGATAATGTTGAATCTTTCTTCCATCTCTTGAATGGTTTCTCCTGGAATCATGGCGAAGGATTCGTACTTGTCCACAGCGACTTGTAGCTTGTTTCGCTTCATTTGTTCCGTTTCCTGAGAAACTTCGCACACGTAATCCCACATCTCTTTTGCGGTATTGTAATCTAGAGCTTTATTGGACATTAGGGGAGGTAGACATTCCATGATTAGTTTCATGGCGATAAACTCCAGCTGGCCTCTCTTTTTGTCTTCAAGAGTCCATTCCTCGTAGGGTTTATTCACCATCTCAGGTCTGGGTTGGCCACCAGCGGGTCCAGGGGGTGCAGTGTTGACCTTCATGATTTCTATAAGACCAACTGTTAGGATGTCCCTCATCTCTGGATGTATGCTCTGCAGCTGGATCATGGCCTTCTTTTTCTATGTTGCAAATCCATCCTTGTTGTACTTTGGAAGAGCGTGATTCATCATCGGATAATTCTCGTCTTCACCTGAGCTATGTAAAACACAGATACATGAGACGCAAGGAAAGACTAGGATCTAGGTCCTAAGCGACTCAGAAGCAGTCGATTTTTCAACCTCCTGCTCTGATACCACTTGTTGGTCCCTTATGATCAGAGTCGTCGTGGTTACAATAAAGTACACACACGAAGTGCAGTGGAATAGATTGCGTTTACTTGTATTTAGATTATTCTCAACTCTATTTTAGTTAAAGTTTACTTAGGTTACCTTTTTCAGTTATACATTAGCAACTTGGTCACTAGGTTTTAAAACATACTAGCTCGGAAAGTAGTAACTACAAGACAACACACAATTTATAGTGGTTCGATCAAATGATCTACGTCCACTCCTTAGCCGAATCGCTAAGAATCTTACTAGAAAGTATACGATGTACAAAGAGTTGCCTTTCCTGTTAAGCAATCAGCCGTCGATAGGTCTGTCTGCTTTACGGCTAACTTCCGATACTCCGGACTTTCCTGGTGTGGCTCTGGCTGAGTCAAGGGCGCACCTTCGTAAAACTCGCTTTCACCTTCGTAGAGAGTGAGCAGCTCCTGCATCTTCCTTTGACTTGCCTTTTATAGCTGTGTCCTCGAAGTTTGAGTCTGCAGATCCGTTTAGACACAACGGATCTTTATCCTTAAATGCAGGTAGCTTTTTACTAACTTTTATGCTTTTGCACTGGCTTTTCCGTCCTACTTCTGACATGGCTAATCTTCGCGTGTTGGTCAGAATGGCGGTGTAGCAGTTGTTCAGGTTTGCTTTGCTGAGCTTCTACTGGTACGGGATGCTGGATCTCTTTCAGCATACTTCTGGACTCAATGCGCAGCAAGTGCTTTGTCTGCTACTCTAACTTTGGTTTGCTAGCATCTTCAGCAGTTTAGGACGTGTTTGTCAAATGTTGACTCCTTAGCATTCTGTTATTGCTAGCAGTCTTCCTTTAGCATTCTTTGATGTTTGCTGAGATACTTCCAAGCAGCCTATTCTATTACAACTCGATGTTTACCCCATACAGGACATTACATAAGTTGCTAAGCTATGCTAATGTTCATCAATGATCGACCATCTACTAAGGTTTGATCCAACAAAACCTTTTACAATGAGATCCTAAGGGTAATTCATGAATATTTTCCCAACAATTTCAATAATAATATATTGTTTGTTTAAGTTTCTCTTAGATTTACAAATAAAATAAATTTCTCATAGAATGGATTGTTTTAATTTTAAATGAAATTAACTAATTTGATTAAGTGAAACTTTAAAATCACATATATCTAAGAAACTATATTTGAAATAATTATCACTCATATAAATAATTTTCATTCCTAATTTAATATTTATCTTAATTTTTATATAAAATAAGTTTTTTATATGGTATGGTTTGTTTAATCATATTATTGTTATTTATAGACATATAGATGTAGTATTATCAAACAAATATGAAATATAATTATATAATAATAAAAAGTATATAAATAAAAAATATATAAATATTAAAATTTAATTAAAAACGAGCTTATAAACAAGCCTATTCACGAGCTTATTAACGAACATACTCGCGATCTCTTAAATGAGCCTATTCACGAGCTTGTAAACGAGCCTACTCGCAAGCTTGTTAAACGAGCCTACTCGCGAACATGTTCGAGTTCGTGCTCGAACTCAAACATGTTCGCGAGCTTGGCGAACCGAACACATCCGAGCTCGAGCTCGGCTCGATAACATTATCGAGCTCGACTCGAAGCTCAAGCCCGGCTCGTTTAGTAAATGATCGAACTTCGATCGAGCTTTTTTCGAGTCGATATCCGAGTAGCTCACGAGTAGCTCGGCTCATTTACACCCCTAGATATAAAGTACTTAACAAGACTACGAGACTTGTGGAAGTAACATGTTGTGTTGTATTTGATGAGTCTATTGTAGTGCGCAGGACATTTAAATACCTGGAGCTTGGTGATCACGAGATCAAGGATGCCTGTGAGAAACTGAGCTCTGAAAAAGAAATATCGAATACAGTTTCTCAAGCTAGATCTATGAATGATCAATCAAGTACTCCAAAGGACCTGACCGGTGATGTAATTGTCCTTGCTGAGGCTATAAATTCACTAACATTAAACGCAGGTATCAATCAAGGGGGAACTTCAGGCGGCCAAGTTGATACTAAGTCAGGTGCCCAAACTAACTTGGGCGGTGAAACTGATTTACCAGGACATGCTGACATTCCTGAAGATGGAGATGCACCAAAATGTGTCCAAAATGAAGAATTGAATGTAGAAGATTAACGGCTAGAGATGGTGGAAATCATCATTGGAGAAGGTACTTAGAATCCAGAAGTTAATGATCATGTTCCTATTCCAGAAGACAATCTAGTCATGGTGGAATCAACATTAACCTCAGTTCCAGTATCAGGAACCGATGGTACTGACATTTCTGGAGCATTCGTTCAATCTATCGAAGTCACTCAGCTCCAGAAACTGAAATGGTTGAGACACCATCCTGAAGAAGACGTGCTTGATAATATTACTAACCCAGTATGCACGAGACAAGGAAGTGCTCTACTTGCTTGCTTTATCTATCAGAATCCAGAGCCTACGAATATAGGAGATGCTCTGAAATCCACAAATTAGATCAATAACATGCAAGAGGAGCTTGCCGAGTTCAAAAGGAATGAAGTATGGTACTTGGTGGATCGACCAAGCCATCAATCAGTCAATGGCACAAAGTGGGTGTTCAAGAATAAAAGAGATGAAACTGGAAACATAGTACAGAATATAACAAGGCTCGTAGCAAAGGGATATGCTCAGTGTGAAGGGATCGACTTCGATGAAACCTTTGCTCCTGTAGCCAGACTAAAAGCCATCAGATTATTCCTTGCATACGCCGCGTGAAGAGTGCATTTCTGAATGGCGAGCTCAAAGAAGAAGTTTATGTTGAACAACCCCCAGGCTTTGAAGAAGGAAACCAAGTATACAAATTGAGAAAGGCTCTCTATGGGTTGAAGCAAGTACCCCGAGCTTGGTATGAGACTTTGTCTCAGTTTTTTCTCAAGAACGATTTTCAGAAAGGAAAAAATCGACACAACTTTGTTCAAGATCAAGGATGGAGCAGACATCCTTTTGGTTCAAATATATGCCGATGATATTATTTTTGGATACAAGAACTTGAAGCTGTGTGAGAGGTTTGCCCAACTTACGCAAAGCAACTTCCAAATGAGCATGATGGGTAAGCTCACTTATTTTCTCAGTCTTCAAGTCATCCAATCAGAAGGAGGAGTCTTCATCAACCTGAAAAAATATACCAAGGACTTGATCAACAAGTTTTGCCCAAAAAAGAGCTAGCCTTTGAGGATTTCTATGAGCCCCAGTGCTCAGATTAACTTTGATGAAGAAAGAGAAGCAGTCAATCCAACGAGTTACAGAGGAATCATTGGATCATTACTATATCTAGCCACAAGAAGGCCGGATATTTCCTACTCAATTGGAGTATGTGCGAGGTTTCAAGCCAATCCTAAGATATCGCACATGGAGGCTGCTAGAAGAATTGTGAAATACCTCAAAGGAACAGAATCCTTAGGTATTTGGTACCCGAAAACTGACGAGCTCACTCTTAATGCTTATTTTGATTCAGATTTCTGAGGATGATGTATCGACAGGAAGAGCACAAGTGGAACTTTTCAGTTCCTAGGGCACAAGTTTATTAGTTGGTTTAGCAAGAAGCAGCATTCTGTCGCTACATCAACAACCGAAGCTGAGTATATAGCCGCTGCTAGTTGTTATGGATTAAGCAAAAATTGTTTGATTATGAAGTCGAAACTGGGTGTGTTCCTATCTATTGTGACAATAGCAGTGCTATGTGCATCCCGAAGAACCCAGTACACCATTCAAGAACCAAGCACATCAACATAGACATCATTTCATCATAGATCATGTCGAGAAGAAGGATGTATCCGTAGAGTACAATCATACTGAAGATCAACTAGCAGACATTTTCACCAAACCACTCCCTGAAACCAAATTCAAGGAGTCTGGAGGTGTAATCCATGGGATACCAGGAAGGACAAGGAGATGTCCATGGAGCCCAGTCAGATTCCTAATTTTAAAGTGCCATTGAGTGGGTTACCTCATCCTGAGTCCACCTTACAGCGACTAAGGAGTTGGTGCCCACCCCTGAACAAAACTGACATAGGTGATACCAAGCTTATCCCCAGGGTTGCGGAGATCTCACTAAGAATAGAGAGGAGGATAACCGAAGAAATCATTCTACTCTATCCTGACATTCTGCCTGAGAACATGTCCATTGTGACAAGCTCATGATGGAGTTCAAAAGGTGGAGGAGGTACGACATAGTCAAGCATGAGCTCGATACTAAAGATATGTATATCATGCTGGCTAGGTTGGGATTGACCTTCTGGAGGTCTGAGGAGGCTTGGGCTAAGGAATGGAATTCTAAGATTGGGAGGAAGCAGATGACTGAAGAATAGACAAGGTTGAGGATGCTAGCCATCCGAGGATACAGAGCTGAAACTTTCACCTGGATCCTCACAGGCTAGCCCCTTCAGATTATCACTTTGTATCAGAAGCTCCCATCTCGGCCATTCCTATCACTCAGATACATGCTACCCCTTTTGAATCCCCCGTACTTGCTGAATTAAAGGGAGGTCTAGCTCAAGAGCCAACTCTGGAAGGCTATCGTTGAATCATAGCTGCTAGGAGAGATAAGGTGAAGAGACTGACTAAGCAACTACAGAGAATGGAGGGTGAGGTTGAGCAGATCAAAGAGGATCTTGCTTATGCTAAGAAGGAGTTGGAGGTCGCCGAAGAGGAGAACAGAGAGCTAGAGAACGCCTTGTCCCTATCTGTTGAGCTGACTATTCAACAAACAGCCGAGCAAGCAGCCCAAATGATAAATGATATCACTTCAAGCAGGCGAAGCTTGGCCAACACTGCTAGAATGATCCAAGTAAAAGAAGAGATCATGGAGAAGGTCAAAGCTAACAAACAGAGGACAAGGGAAAAGGAAATCTAGCGAATGCAAGAAGAAGATTATCTTGCCTGAATAAGACAAGAGGTTGAGCTCAAGGAGCAAGAAGAGGAGCATAGGAGAATCCAAGAAGCTGAGCTCAAGCTCAAAGCCGAAGAAGAGGCTCGCTTGCAACGAGAAGATCAGTAGAGAAGAAAACAAGATGAAAGAAGAGCTTATTCGGCAACAAGAAGAGGCCGAACAAAAGCGTAAAATAAAAGAAGAGCTGATCAGGCAGAGGGCTGCAGAGGAGCTAGCCAGGCTTGAGGATGAAAGAACTAGGACTATTGCCATGGTGCTTGTAGTGCCTGAGTCCTCTATTCATATTTCTTGTGGAGATGTTGTGCCCGTGGCCATGATGACTCAGATGCAAGCTCACTTCCAAAACCAGATTGATGAGCTCAAGGATAGGTTCAAGCAGAAAGAAACTGAAACTTCAAAGACTTTAACATCTGCCAAGTCCACTGTCTCGACCCTCCTTGATATTGTCACAAAGGGGGAAGAGCATAGGCACAACGAAAAGGAAGAACAAAGGATGAGGGAAGAAGAAGAAGAGAAGAGGAGGCACTAGCAGCATAATATACTACTGGAACTTGTCTCAAAGTTGAGTGGATCTAAACATATTCATCTGATCCTCCTCCTCCATAATCATAACTTCCCTAGTACTAAGTTTTTGGCGTACTTAGTGCAAGTTTAGTTTTCTGACTATCATTGTACATGTATTCTCCTTTATCATTAATGAAAGTCTGGAAACTGAATTTGGACAATCACTCATTGTCTATTCCTCTCCCTCTTTATTCTAAGTTTTAACGTGGCTGAACTCACTTTTCCTATGTGTGAGCAGCAAAACTTACATTTCGCTCTTTTGGTTTGTTCGAGAATTATCCCTCTAATTCAGGGGGAAGACCAAATTGAGTAGGTCAGAACTAAGGACACGTATACTGAGTAGTGTATTTGTAAACTCCGTATACCATGCTTTCTTTTCTTTTTGACTCTAGCAAGTAGTTTTGACAATATCAAAAAGTGGAAAATTGTTAGGAACTAAGTTTTAGTTCTCTTCTTAATTTGATATTTTGATATGTCAAAACTTACTTTAGCACTAAGTTTCTAGAGTTCTATCATGTAATTCTTGTATAGGATTATTTGAGTTATAATAGAACATAGGTGCTGAAGACCGAGCAAATGATATGCTCGAGATTTTGAAGACGTGTTCGTGCGTGAAACTTATTTTCACTAAGTATGGGCAAGACCTATACTGAGTTTGGGAACTCAGTATAGAGTTTACCATACTGACTTATGAGAAGTTAGTATGAGGGTTGCCCATACTGATTATGGAATGTAAGTATGGAGGCCTTAGTTCGTAAGCGCATGGAACACAAGACGAATCAAGCTTAGTCAGACTTAAAGGCGTATGATTGCTAAGTAAAATTCAGTACGAGGATGTCCATACTTGGATTCCTCGGACTGAAACTGAGTTTGACAAGAGTAGGTAGAAAGTACAAGGCAAGTACACCTTTTTAGAGCAGAGCAGAGCAAACCTACCAAATGGGCATGATTGGACGACATTCTCAATGTCTTTAACAACTGGAATTTTGTGTCTAACAGAACACCCAAGGATTCTCCTATAAATATGTATACATCTCAACCAGAAAAGGTTAAGAACTCTCAAGCTAAGATAAGCCAAAGCTCTATCAAACCTTCATTTGAAAAGTTGTTTGATTATTCGTGTTCTAAACACGAGACTTAAGTTTTCAACTCAAATAATCATTCTGTGCTACGTGGTTCAAAGCACAAGACTAAGCTTAGAGCTTAAGCTACTTATTGGTGAATATATCTTCCTAAGATATATTCACAGCAGTCAGTTCCTATTATGAGAATCTGATTCTTACTGGTATTTGCCGAAAAATCTGAGTTCTGGGAAGAACGTGCAAATATCCAACCACCAAGAAGAAGGCTGCGAGGTGCGTCCTCACTTCAACCTGAAGACTAAGTCAGTAAGAAGTTCCTAGGCGAGTGACAACAGCAAACCGAAGGACGGAGTGTCGGCTGGCTGTTCATAGATTGCAAGGAAACTTGTATCAAACTTAGTGTATTCCCGATTAAGTTCGGAAGAGTGGACGTAGGATAAGTCCGAACCACTATAATATCCTGAGTCATTTACTTGCTTTCATTTAAGATTCAACATACTTAGTTTCATCCATACTTACTTTAAAACCTTCAATATTTGTCTAAGTATTGAAGTGTATAACTCTGAAACTTACTTAAGTACCTTCTGAGCTTAAAACTTACTTTCTCAAACCGAAAGTGAGTTTCAGTCAGTTTCGGAGAACAAGTGCATAACAACTTACTTTTCACTGCAATATATACTACTCTATTTTCGGGACCAACAAATAATATTATATGTATAAAGCTGTAAACCTTCATGTATCAAGCAATAAAAAAAATGTGAATAATAAATTAATAAATAACCATCTGGTGGAAAAATTAATTTATTTCAGAAATCATACTACATAAAAATATTGATGATGGTCTAAACAAGCATTATCAATAATATATTCAAATATTAAAATATAATGTATCAAGCAATAACATATTCAACTTGCTACCATATCGAAAATATTCATTCATTCTTATAATGAATTTATATGAATTAATCAATAAAATAGTATATATCAAGCAATAATATATACTATATCAAGCAATAAAATACAATGAATCAAGAAATAGAATGAATTAA